>JAANSM010000864.1:0-22600 GCA_036850725.1 Orchesella villosa | reverse complement strand
TTCACAATGCAGTTTGGCTGTTCCTATTTTGATGTTATTCCCTGCGTTTACTCAATGATACATTTGCAAATATATTGGCATATATTGCACATACTTGTATCTAGTATCTAGATGTTCGAATAGATATTCCACAGTGTAAGTATTCTGCCAGTTACGGTTTCCGCAGGGTAAGTATTCTGCTGGGTAAACATTCTGCAGGGTAAGCATTCTGCAGGGTAAGTATTCCGCAGGGTAGGTATTCCGCCGGGTAAAGGGTTCACCGTAAGTTTTTATATTTAGCTATTCTGGCGCAATGCAGGATTTGTAAGCGCAAAATTAAATACGATAACATTAGTGATCATTGATCGTTGTATTTAGTCGTCTTGGACAGAGATTCAGAAGACGAATGCGTACCGACCAGTAAAAATAAAGAGCCGACCCTACAAATTGGGTCAAGCACTGTTGAAAGAGACCAGCCTATTCTGGATTGATTGCGATCTGGTTTCATTTGTACGGTTCCAACGAGCCCTGCAAATAGAATGGAACATCACGACACTTCAAAAACTTTAAACTGTTTTAGAAGAAGGATGCACCAGGCAGTTTCCACAACAGTTAAATGATTATGAGGCTCAATTCTATAGTATTTACGGTCCTTTAGATGAGACCGCCGAAACACGCAGATGTTCTTGACCGATTCAAATCCGGATGAGCTGAAATGTTCCTTAAGATGAGGGAACGTGAGGAGGAAGTTCAAAGTATAATACCAATAAATATAAATGACTGTATCGGTATTGAAATTTTTTGTCAATTATCATTGTCATTTATATTTATGATTTTTTGCCGCTTTTCAGATCTTATGAGACAATCATGACTGATTACCATTCACTCGCCATTCAATTGAAGGAGGGCAGTTAAACTCTAGAAAGAAGACTGGCAGAAATGCTGGAGGCAACTTTGGGTATGAATTAAAACAGGAATGGATTGGGCATAGACTTTTTTGTACTTCCACGACCCACTGCTCCAATTCAAAGGTACATCATACGTCCTGTGGAAATTGAAAGGATGCCTGAATTCAACTTAAAGGGCAACTTTTATCTCGGAAGGCTACAACCCTGCAGTTTGTGATGTTGGTCGCCTCTACTTTGAGAAGATTGGGGAGATGAGTCGAGACGGGAATACTGGCAAAACGTATGGAATCTTCGTTAAGCTTGTGAAAACTGGTATTACACTCTTAAATTACTCAAACGCGATCTGTAAACCCACCTCCTTGACGTAGATTGCAACCAGTTTATGAATACATTCCAAAAAACGGCCAGCCTACTATTTTAATTACGAAATATTTGGGAAGTACTATAATACAGAGGATTTATAGGATTGCTTCAACGTTTGGCTCCCAGTTACAGCGTGGTACGTTCGAAATTCATTGGAGTTTGCCGAGTTAAGGTTTGAAAACCTTCCAATCGTTTTTAGTCACGTTAGGGTTCTCGACGGGAAGCATCTAAAATCTCATACTGGCATGCAATTCAGGTAAGGAAGATTTAAAAAATAAATGAAGCCACTTCGGTTCCGGATTTGACCCCATTCGGGCATTTTTTTCTGGCCGGATTATGGTTAGCTTTGGCCGAGCCCATCCTAGGAATTTTGGGACCTGGCGAGATGTTAATAAATGGGCCCTTGAGTAAAAATAATTCAGCTTAGTTTTTTTTACTAGAACAATTGCTAACTGTTTGCAGTACATTAGGAGAGCAGTAGGGAAATTATAAAACATAATATTTTGCAACCAACTCGCACCGAACAGATGAAATTTAGAAGCTATGTCTGATTAATTATGATTATCATTGATTATTGTTTGGTTTTTTGGTTTCGTGCTCGGCTCTACTGGTTTGCAGCAAATTGCTGCTCCAGTTGCTCTCATTTCGTTTGCGTGGTCGAAGTCCTTATAAAATTTCGGAGTTTGAATCGAAATTCCACGTTTATTAAGAAAATTAAAATACCTATTGTGAACTTGCAATATATGGCATACTTTACACTGTACACTGTAGCATTTACATTCTACTGCAGTCAATTATCATTATCGTTTTACCGCCGTCACTACATCAACCCCAGACTACAAAACCTACATCTTTCTTATAAAATTGCACAAATGTTGAGTTTTAGAAAATTGTCAGCAATTTTTGCAATTTCTGTAACAATACATGGCCGTTTTAGAATTGTGTAGTAATTCGTTCAACACGATTAAGAAATAAGTACTATTTAGTGGTTTTATGAGTATGGAGTTTTTATTGATTATTAGTTTTATAATTCTTGCCAAATATTGGGGTTTTACAATTAAAGGCAGACTTTTATTTACCAAATCCTAGAAGCCAGACTTCTGTGTTTAAAAGTTATTCAAATTTAACTAATTTGTAGTGCAAATCTGGGTGCAAAACAGACTGTGACATCACAAGTTTAGAAAATTCATACATGAGAATACGAAAATCAAATATATTAAATTATGTTCGGATGTGGGAAAATAATAATTTGTCCTACGTCGTGTGACACAATGCCAATAAAATGGTAACAAAATTTCTGTAAATCTTGGGCCCCTACCTATCGCAGGGCCTGGCGACTTTGTGCCACGTATCGCCAGCGTAGGATAGGCCCTGTAACATCATATTTATGAGTATCAATGACATTTTGTAGTTGATGAAACTTCCTCTTATATGAACAGATATTTACATGAGCTACTTTTAAGTTTAGATTCTTACGGGTTATTGGTTTAAAGCTTATAGTTTGTTGATTGGAGGGACTCCTGCTGAGCGTAGGCTTCTCGATCCTAAAAAATTCGGATTGGTTTTATATTGTTGTTTTGTTCTTCGTATTTTGATTGGAGGTTGCCTCTGGTTTTTGGATGCAGAAGCATCTGTAAAATGTAGTTGTCGTTGGTCACGATGATTTTGGTGTGATCCTGAAGCGTGAGCATATGCAGGTCTTCCAGCTTGTTTCGACGTGTTTCCTGCTGAGAACTCAAACAGCCTTGGTCGTGATGTCGTCGTATTAGGTCCGTTGGTGGGGGCACCATCCAAGAGGACTTGTGGAATTGATGTTTGTTGCTCCATTGGGTTGACACTTAGTAATGTTTGAGACGTCGCTTTCATCAATAGAATTGTCAGAGCTCTCATAGTTCATGTATCCTTCTTCGAATACTTACCAACCTTTCACTTTGAAAACATAGTCCTCACCAGCAGTTATTGATTTAGTTGTCCAGTTAATTTCGTATGGTATTTCAGAGTCAATTAGTTCTTGTTTTTTACGTCGGAGTATTGCATGGTCGCGTCGTAGTGAGAAAGGCAGGTCCTCTTTTAAAGATAACAATTCAGACAGGTTCCCTCTTGCTTCAAAAACAGTGTTTCGGTCTCTATGTGTAAAACGAAGTCTGATAGGGCGGTTAGATCCCTCACGGTATTTTCCAACCCTAAAAACTGTATCTATTTCAACCTCTTTGTTGCATATATCGTTTATTAATTATATCACTCTTCTATTTAGAACTAGCACTGTTTCATTCACTTGCTCAGGCAAGCCTAGCAGAATTAAATTTTGAAACTTCACCTCACGATGAAGGAGTTCGATTTCATACTCCAGAAACTCAAGTTTTTCAAGTCGCTTAAGTAAAATTCGATTTTCTTCTTTTAAATACTCTATTTCTTTTGAGTTGTACACTACTGACTGCTTATAACTAGACTCAATTTTACCTTGTTGCTCACTAATTTTCTTTATTTCATTCATTGTTTCATTGATACCTCCAGCATTTACTAAGAATTGTTTTAGCAAGTCTTCGGTCGTACTTTGTGGAATTGGAACAATTACTGTAGGTGTATTGATATTCAGATTTTCACTGGCTAGTATACTAGCTGCACCAGTTGTCACTTGTGTATTTGATAAAATACTGCTATTGTTGGGGGGACAATCAATGTCCATAAGGTTTTGGTTTTGTGTTTCTTTACCCATTTTTACAGGTGAACGCTTGATGACCATTATAGCTTGTACGCACTATTTTCTTGTATATGATATTAGCGGATCTATTCTTGTACTGCAATATGTATTATTTAAGCAGGAAAAGAAATGTATGCATGCTGCAGGTTTTTGGGCACGTCTTCTCAGCTTGAGAGACAAGAAGAGAGCAAACAAAGATGCATAGAATTCTTTAATAGAGTCAAACATAAAACGAATTTACCATTTGAAATAAATGAACAACAACTTTGCTGTCTTTTAGATCTTAGTTTAGATTACAGTTTTGTGAATTTTAATGGAGATCTATTCTTCCAGAAAAAAGGAATTCAAATGGGAAACAACGCAAGCGTGTCTATTGCTAACATTACAGCTAGCCTTGAATTAGAAAAATTATGGACAAAGGAAATGATATTTAGGGAAAGATTTATTGATGATATTTTAAGTTTAATTGATGTAACAGATATAACAGAACAGCTCGATGATTTCATCGGGCGAATATTCCAACACAAATTTCTTAAATTTACGTCCGAGTTCAGTTTTGAATCTGTTCCATTTTGAGATTTAAACGTACAACTTAAGAACAATAACATAATTACCTCATTGTACAAAAAACCTATGTCAAAACACGAATATTTACATTTTACATCTTCACACCCGAGGCATATTTTAAAATCCTTACCATATTCATGTGGTTTAAGAATAATTAGATGCTGCAGTGAGGAAACGACAAAGATTAATGAGCTAAAAAGTATGATGACAAAATGTGAGAATAGACGCTACCCAAATACATTATTAGAACCAATTCATTCCAAATTACTTCAAATAGATAGATTAGAAATAATAAAACCGAAAACAAAGTTACACATTCAAGCCATCAATTTGCACTATCCAAATCTACACTTACCTACTGATACCACAGACATTTTGTAGAAATTACGCACCAAAACGTGTATATTATTCTTCCTTTCTATCAAACTATTCCAAATTTAAAGCACAGAGTTCACAACAATAAAAGGCGAGTACTACGTAATTGAAGATCACCAATACTTAAAAAGGCAATTCTAGACCTTAATATACAAGTTGCATACACAATTCCTAACCAAATGAGTCGAATGCTTAATACTAAGTAATAATTAACTAATTATCAACATTGTCGGACTAATCTATAGGTTTACGGCTTTTTGCGGAAAATCGCGGTTTTTACATCTAAAATACATGGGAAATCGCGGTTTGTTGCGGTTTGTACAGACATTAAATAATCATTACAAATCTGACTCATATCACCCCAAACTACAGTTGTCCACAAGCGCCAACAGACTTTCTTTGTCTTCTATGTCTCATTAATGCATTTTGCCGCACAGAACCTCAAACAAAAACAAAAATATTACTCCACAGATTGTCACAAAGAAAATGTCTTGACAAAGAATAATAAAATAATATAGTAAAAAACTTTAATTTATTTTATTTGAAACAATAACTATTTTCAATAATTTAACCTACATTTAGCCCATGATGACAGCGTAAGTTTAAGTAATTATTAAAGTGAAATTGTAAAAGCGAAACTTTAAACATTAACTTTTTAGTGTGACAAGATATGAAGGTGGAATTTATATTTATATCATATATATTTTATTCGCATTTTCTAGTACAAAATTAAGAGCAATCATGAAAATATTTTAACCTTTGACTTCAATTTTAATTTTAATCTAAAATATCCAAGGTATGATTCGTATCACTACGGAAAACTATACATAAAACTATATTGTAATCACAAACCATTCTGTAAATAAATAATATTATGTTCATTATCTCTCCGCACCATTTATATAGAGCCTGATGAAGAATAATAATTAATCGAAACCGGTCGCTCTTCGGTAAAATCGATTAACATCTTGTTCCGAGTGTTCACTTTATTTGAAATCAAAAAGTTCCAGGAACCAAAGCACAAATAGATTGTCAAATAAATTGCATGTCACATAAGGATCTTCGAAAGCGTGTGAATTCAGTTTTGCTTCTGCCAGTCTAAGTAAGATAGTCATTATCAGCGTCACCTCTCTCCATTTTTGCTTGCTCCACATGTTGCGTCAGGGAACCAGAAGTTTTGTAAAAAACATGGTTAGTTGAGATAAAATTTAGTAGAAAATCATTTGCAGAAATCAGAATTAAAACTCGCAGAATTTTTGCAGAAAACCTATGTCGCAGAAAGGAAATTTTGTAGAAATACATACACTGCAGAACGAAACTTTTGTAGAAATACATGTACTGCGAAAATAAAAATTTATGCAAACCAAAAGTGCAGAAACTTTATTGAATCATTGTCAAGTTAATTATGTACAGCAGTTACATAAAAATTCCAACTAAAAATGCTTATTTTAGTTTACAATTGCAAGATATTTTGGACTGTGTCAAGGTACAATTTCTCCTTTTTCGGGGTTTCCGGATAGTAGTGCTACTGTAAGATTTGTCAAATGTGCTGGTTACGCAACACACTGTAATAATTAGCAGTTTCAGTTATCTTGTTAATTGTGCATATTCTGTTATCGTGAAACAGGTTTTCTCAGGTTTTACGTTTCAGGACATTTTCGTTTGAAATGGCTATTAGCTGACTTTTTTCCCATTTTTGTAAATATTATTTTTATTCTTAAAAAAGCAGTCGAAGGAAAATGATATAAATGTGAGGATGTGGTACAAGCACTTGTATGTTTGATTATCTGCACAAAACCCAAAAAGAAAGCCATGTCACAGCTATTTGAATACGGAGTTTTATTCTAATATCGTACGAATACGTGATATGATAATGATAAAATGAATTCAGATTCAAGCAGCCAATTAGTAACTACAAGTAAGAGTCACCCCATTTAAAACGTATAGAGAAGAGTGTGTGATTCTTGAGAGGGAGCGTGGTTGATTGTAGAAAACGCTACAGTAGAATGAAATCACTGTAGAAAATTTGTTGCAGAGAACCGACATTTAGTCTACGCGGAATTTCTGTAGAAAATATGTAGAAGAAATTGCGCGGAGGGCATTTAGTAGAAACCACTTTTAACTGGAATTCATTAATACTAAGTCAGAGTTAACTTAAAAGTACAAAATTAGTTCTTTTGTCGTTTATTACGCGGTTCTAGCATAGAACTAAGTTATAATTTAACTAAGTTTGTCTGTCCGTCCGTATGCATTCTCGTGTGAACATACATTGATCGATTTGGACTAAATTTTGTACACAAGTAGTACACCCTGAGGGCTCAGCACTGAAAAAATTTTGTCGAGTGGGTCGAAACTTATCTGCGGAAATCTAAAATGTCACTGATTAAAATTCCGTATGATCCCCTGGTCAATTACATTGATCGAATTGGACCCTTTAACTATATGATACGATATTTCGAGATCCTTTGTCAAGTAGTTTTAGCAATTCTTCCTCTAGGACTAGAGGAGTGCGTTTGGTTTAATACACCCAGGTACATAATTTTCCTCCAAAAGTAGTAAATGAACAAATAAATAAATAGGTCTAGTGACTCTACCGCAAGCCCTGTTAAACGGGGGTGCCATGCTTCTACTGAATTGTTGATTCTTGGCAGATAAACTTATACGTCCGGGGAGTGTATAGGTGGGTCATAATTTGGGCCAACATACATATGTACGCTTGACATAATCAAAATTTTTATCTAACTCTACTCTAAATTTTCCTGCATATTTGCACTTTCCCTTTATTTCACGAAATGCTAACTGAACATCATCATTTGCATCTTATACAAACACGCACTAAAACTGCTATATGCAAGTACTTTATGTAAACGTGCATTAAAACTGCTATGTGTAAGCGTTTTCAAGTGTAAGACATTTCTACAACTAAATCTTATGTTACCAGTCCTTTCTGCTATATGATTTTCTACCGAAATGCCGCGTAGACTAAATTCCCGTTCTAGAACAAATTTTGCAGTGATACTGTTCTTCTGTATTGTTTTCTACAATCAACCACCGACCCTTCTTGAGATTAGGTACCGTAAATACAAAATCAATAAATCACAGTCTCGCTTCATCCAGTAAACCAATGGATGGAAAGTGTGGTACCATCTTACGTATTCATATTTATTCATCTTGTTCGCCTTAAATGGAATTGATTTTTTTCGATTAATGCCCACATCAGTAATGCTTACAACAAAAAGCCCAATACATATATTGTAAGAAGTAGTAGTTAACCCAACATTACAAGGTTATGTCAATCACTGGCTTTAATATGTATTATGGGCATTTTGAATACTATCTCAGCATCCATCTACCTTAATATCATTGTGCAGCACATGTACTTCTAGAAAAGTTCCATCTGCAGCATTTGCATTTCCACAAAAAAATCCTGCCTGCAATTTGTTTTTCTACAACAACTCTTTCTACATTAGTAATAGATTAATATTCTATTTATCATCCTCATTGCCTTTCTCACGTTATCGTCCTTTAAAATCCAAATCTCACGTAATAAAGGTTAACGTGTGGAGGGCTTTCAAACGTTTTGTTGATGAAGCTAAGTTGCAGCGTGTATTGCATTACCTATTAAAGTATTAGAAATGGATAATGTGAAAATGCAATGGTTCACCTGAATGCTTTACCACGAGAGAGAGTGTGGCTATGTTGAAGTAAGCCAAGACGATGTGGTGGGGTGGGATAAGAATGGTCGCAATATTGCATCCATATAAGAAATTAAGACCAAATTGCAGTTGTGTTGTTTACATTGCGTGTGTATGTATAATGGATAAACCAGTGTTTGTAAAATTAATTGACGACTGTAAGTTTGTTTCATTTATATTTTAGTCAAATTTATATTTATTTATTTATATTTTACTATAATTTTAAACTATATATTTGTGAATGTTTTTTGAGATCTATTGGACGGGGCTGCAGCAAAGAAAAGGACTGAGGGGCTTGAAGAACCTTCCAAATGTCACGACTTCAATGCCAATGCTTGTCGGAATCTGTTGGCATATCTGAACCGGTGAGAGACTTGGTCCATTCCCGTTTGGTGCTATTGTCTAGCTTATCTTCAACTGTGTAGACAAGCATGTCATCCCACCGGGCAACCGGGCGTTTCAGGACAGCAAGGCTGCGTTGGCACTGCAGTGAAACATCCACCATTCCGCAAGGCGGGAAGACTTTCTATATTCATCTTTGGCTGGGAGAAGAATGGTTTTAAAATGGAAAACACTAATACACGATTGTTCTCGTAACTTTTACTCAATAAAGCCCAGGCCTCATCAAAGTTTGTCTCTGTTATTTGGAACGACTTGATAACCCTATCGGCTTCAACTTTCACAGCAGCATTTAAATACTCGAGGCATTCACGCCACTGCCACATAATGAAGTGTTCTTCACAATGGATGCAGTGAAGCGGTCCCTAAATGACACCCAATATTCATATTTTCCGTCAACTGTAGGGAGATCAAGCTTTGGTAGCTTAATTTGCGGACAACTGCTAGTAGGTAGGGAAGTTGCTGACCGGGAAGGCTTTATCTTATCTTCCAAAATACTAAGCTTAAGCGATGCATTTTTGATGTAGGATCTGAGGGTGTTGCAGAGAATTCCGGCTTGCTTGATTTCTTTGTCATCGCCTGCTAGATCTCCAAGTTTTTCAACAAACTCCTTAACATCACTGGAGTACTGTGAAAGAAGCTTGCGGTCATTCTCAATGTGAACTACATTTATCGTTTTACAGTCGTAAAGTTGCACATCCTGTTGAATCTTGGCTAGCTGGTATTGAAATACCTTGGCAGCCCTGACCGTTTTCTCAAAATCTGCCATGATTTGGAAGCACCAGAAGCACGGAAAACTCACAATATCACAAATATGTCAGGAAACGTCACAAAACGTACTGAAAAACACTAATTAACAGTTATCTGGTTCGAAGGACCACTTTTTATTTATAAAAGAATTGCTGGTTCAATTTAGAACTAAAGTTGGGAAAAAATATGATGATATGAAAATCTCTTCCCTGCTGGCAAAATCAGGTATTGAACCTCTTCCCTGGACGATGGAATGTATGTGGATGCACTGCGTATGCTTGAAATTTATTAATTGTAGTTTGAAATCACAAAGAAAGGCATGAGAAACAATCTGAGAACTTAGTTTTATGTAATATTTAATTGTATGCCCAGTTGGCATAAAAGAAACTAATGAATAAATGACATAAGACAATAGCACTGCTAGAATGGAAACAAAACAAACTAAATAAGAATTGTGTGAATGCACACGATATACTACTGGAATTAGGAGTCTGGAGAGCGTGTATGCGGCATGAGTTGAGGCACGCTGTGCATTCAAAATTCATCAACAGAAATCTCACCACATGCAAAGCTGCTCATCTCATGCATTATCTACATCTCCTCCAGATGTCTCCCAGAGGTCGATTCCGTTCCCAACAGATGAGTAAGTTAATGCTACTTCCAACTGCTACACGAAGGCCACATGATTGCATGTAGGGCAAATTATTGCTAATCAATTGCTTATGATGATATGAGTATTAGAAAACTTGGCCAATGATTGTTGATTGCCAGATGTCAGAACATAGCAAATATGACCTACAACAAATGAGGAGCGTTGTAGCGTAGTAGTGCTAAGATTGAAGATAAATAAATATTTTCCAAGAACACAACGCCACACAACGAATGAAAAACAACCAAACACAGCATATTCATAATATTATTGAATTGTATTAATCAATAATTTAATAATGATCAGCGTCAGGCGTAAAACATTTAAACATGAAAAGAATCGAGTGACTGAATCATGAACAACAAGCAACATTTAACTCAACAGTGACTAAACCACCAGCCAGTCACTAGTGACCAGTCCAACGAATGGCTAACAAGTGACAGAACTAAGTTATAACCTGATCAGGTTTTTAAAATCAAATTCAATTCAGTTTAAATACTTTTATTGTGCTAGCAGAAAGTGCAATAATAATTGATCATTAATGATTGACAACTAACTAACCACTACTAATTTGCAATGACAAAAAATTAACAAACGCATATTATTGAAATATGATAATAATAGAAATTTTGAATGTTATATCTTATTGCTTGACCATTATTATTCATGAAAGACATCAAAATATGCAGATGACAGAAACAACATTCCAGTCGGCATACCGAAAGAATAATGTTTATCATGTATGTTTGAATGAAAGGTTTCCCACTGTTGTCTTCACGAAGGGCGCTTCCTTTGACCAGTCAGAACAATTTACATTTTCATCCAGTCCACGCTAAAGATACGCTGTCCGTTCCTTACGGGCAGCCTAGTTACGAGTTTAACATGGTCTGGATGAAAATGTAAGTCCAAAGTCCACATATGCCAGCTGACATCTGATGTCTTGCTTGCTTGGTGAGTGGTTGTGCGTATGTCTGTGTTTGTGATGATCAGTGAAAGGCAACGCAGAGGTGCTGCTAGCTAATTTTTTGACGCATTTCATACATCCTAACACTCCCCAATTTTTCGCGGGATAACGGCACATGTTGTTCACCTCCTAACGAAGTAAAAAAGAAGCACTTCTGAGGCAACGATCTCCCCGTCCGTATATCATATATTCGAATATCCAGCATTAGTATTATTACATTTCTGGTAAAAATAATTTGATTTAATTCATCATTCGTCATTCGTATGGACGTTATTTAAGGATTGCTTCACTACGACCCAGATATGTTGATAGATTATGATGAAGTTGCAAGTTGAGCTCTGCTTAGGCTAAAACGCATATAATTTTGCATGTTGCCGTAGAATGTGAGACCATCACGAAGTGAACAGAGCAAGAGAAAGAAGCATGAAATATCATGTTTTAGGCAACTTCTCTGCCAGTCAAATGTCCCCTGGGGGTCGGGGGACCGTATTTTAGAATAATGAGTCGAGTCGTCCCATCGTGTACCTCTCGTCGAGATTTATCGATTGGCATCCACTGTGTTTTAATTAAACATTATCGGATCGTTACCTCAACTCCACCTTTACTAGTATACCCTACCTAACCAAACGAATATCATGCTCCAAAACTTAAACCAGGCTTTTTCATCTTGAACCAAACATATATGAAACTTCAAACCCTAAGGCAAGCAAAAATCTGACCCCCAAACCAGCAAGGGGTCTTGTTGAGGGTGGGTAGTTGAGCCTAGAGCATCAAGACGAGCTAGTAATTTTTATGCATAGTAGGAGTTCAAGTTGCCCAGAAATTGGGGTAAAATGAGATAACATTAAAAACACTACGAATGACGCTCTAACGTACTGTGAAAAACTAAATGGGGTTTAAAATATTCACGAAAAGCCACATCAGGTCCACTACGCAAAATATAATTGGTGAGGATACAAGAGGATTTTGTTTCGAGTTGCTGGAATAAGACTCCAGCATTAAAACAATATCAAAATAATAATTCTAATTGGTAAATAGATTACGTTCTTATACAAGTTATTATTAATTATATAAGTATAACTACCGGATTGTGATTCGAAAGTACCTAACAATCTAATCCGTTGATAAGCACTCAAATGTTAACACACCATTAACATCTACGAAAAGCGGTAAAAACGCGCATTAGTAGATACTGAGATCAGTTTCCTGTCTGCAAAGCTGTCTGTGAACACGTTTCCTCGTAAACTACTTGACCGATCGACGTCAAATTTGGTGCACATACTACGTTTGTACCAACTTTTGTCCAAATTCGACATGTAACCAGAAGAACAGCATGTTATGTGGAAGCCTTAACAGTGACACTTTCGAGATGGATAGAATATGGGAAGTAATACGTCCCAATGTGACTGTTTTGCTAACTGGGTTTAGTTGAGTATTGAAGCAAAATTTGCTGTGTATAAGTAAGAGACATTATTTCTAGTTACCAAAAATATTCCGTGATACCATTTTCATTTCATATGATTCATGTATTTGACTTATATACCACTAAATATTTCATTATCCCATGTTTTGTACAGGCAACTTAGGGAAATGGCTCAAACAAATCCGGCATTTTTGTACTTGCGGCTCGTTGAAGTATGTCAGCAAATTGTCAGTGCCGTACTAAAGGTGGATATTTTTTTCGTATTTTATTTATTTTATTTTCCTCTTGTTATTGTTAGTGACCCAATTAATCCACATTAGTAATTTTTGCAGGAAGGAGACAAACTATTTCAGCGTACGACAGAAGACGAAGGATTAAACTTTTACCTGTTTAAGCGGGACCACATGATTCACGTGGCGTTTCTTTGAGCTTGTTTCCTGCACCTGAACAAATTAGTGATCGTGGGACTAGTTAAAGTCCTAATATTGTTAAAGCGAGCTTAACCAGTATTTCAAATAAAACAACTTATTATAACTAATGTCTCATTTTTACCAAGGGAACAATTTTTCGTTTTACAGAAGAGCAACTCCAGAACGCTTTCATTTACACAACATCTACCCGGACTTGGTGGTAAGGATAGTGCAACCAGAAGTGTTGATGATACTTTTGTGGGAAAAGATTGCAGTGCCAAACCTTCCTATACAGGTAATGTTTTTGAAAGTTGACTGTATGAATCAACATTTAGATACTCTACAACTTCCCAATATACGTACTGACGAGATTATTCTTTTGAATTCTCACCAATACATACTGACGGTTGAAAATCATGAAAGTTTTCCAAAGATGACGGTCGGGTGGATACCAAAAAACTTTGATTGACTTTGACTGTGTTGAGCCAAAGTCCAAATTTGCAGCTTTAACCCAACCTACTAATGAGGGAATTCCAGTTCGCAATTTGTATGCGTCAGCGCATTTTGTGACATCTTTCTACAAGGTGTCCATCAGGTTTATGAAAATGAACACCCAACTAAATTTGTATCTGTCAGACAGTTTCAGACGGATATGGAGAAGATTTTTGATGTTCAAAATCAAATCGCGCAATATTTTCAACTGCCTGTTAATGTTGTGGATCGTCTTCAACGAACACTTGGAACGGTATGAACGGTTTTTTTAAGTTATTAAAATGATCAATTTTTAGTACTTCCTGCATTGCTGAAAAACGATTTATTTTTGTTGAGGGTTTAATTTTGTGTTGGTCTAAATTTTATATTTTATTTCAGATAATTTCAAAACAATGTTGGACGGCATATTTCAGTGTTATCAAAATAATCCTGATGAAAATCTCCCGGTCATGACTTGGACAAATACCTTTCTCTCTGTATGCAAAACATGGCTGTGTGATGGGACATTTAAGGTAGCCCCGAAGCTCTACACACAGGGATACACTGTACATGGACTAAAGGATAATGGATGGATTTTGCTGTTCTGCTAAGCATTACTTCCAAACAAAACTGCTATAAGTTATAGGGAAATGTTTCATGCAGTAAACACTGCAGCGTTTAAATTAGATATAAGTTTGCGACCTGAAATAGTTTTAATGGAAATGCAGCTATAGTTGGTTTGTTGGATAATTTTCCTAACACAAAGCGGCAAGGCGGTTTTTTTCATCTCACCCAAAACATATGGAAAAACCTTAGTAGCGGCATACAAAAGGAATGCAAGACCAACATTAAATTATTAACTAATATACGAAGCTTTTTTTCGCTTCCATTTTTGGTTTTACTATGACTAAACATG
Organism: Orchesella villosa; assembly: GCA_036850725.1. Taxonomy (NCBI): domain Eukaryota; kingdom Metazoa; phylum Arthropoda; class Collembola; order Entomobryomorpha; family Orchesellidae; genus Orchesella; species Orchesella villosa. Next base: position 8,030 of record JAANSM010000864.1, on the reverse strand, counting down.
ACTTACAAAAAGGTTTTATCATGCTAAAAGATAGATTCCCAGACCCTCCGCATTTAAGCAATGACTTAAATGAATTCTGAGACTACTTAACAAGAGCATACATAGGAAATTCATATGTACACCCACTGTATGCAATAGTTTTCTGGAATTTCTATGACAGAATGTTTGAAGATCTCCCACGTAAGAATAATGCAGTAGAAGGTTGGAACAGAAAATTAAATTATATTGCAGGATGTCAACACCCTTCATTCTTAAGATTTTTAGATATTATTAAGAATGAGCAGGAGTCTACAGACCAATCTTTAGAGTTCGAGAAGTCAGGAAATCCACCTAGACGTAGGTTACCTATGTATCGTAAAATGAATTCAAATATTAAAGATTTAGTGGTAAAATATGACTTAGGTGAGAAAGATATTTTGGAATTTCTTGAAGGGATGTCAGTAAATACACATAACGTTATGACCAAAAAACACAAACGAAAAAGAAATCCCGTTTCTCCTGCGTCTATTGTAGAGAATGATTCAGAACAATCTGCTCAAGTTGTTAATGCTAGTGATTAGAATTTTAGATTTTTAGTAGCTTCTAGTTATCTATATTAGTTGTTATTAATGCCAAAGTTTTACCTAAAAAATAATATTTAAAAAAATATAAAAAATATGTACAAACCAAATATGTTTTTAAAATCTTGTAATGTGTGACGAAAATGTGTGCAGCAACGCTAAAATTGAAAAAAAATAAAAATCCGATGATTTGTTTGACGATGTAAATAACTGGCGATGTAATGGTACTGTCGATGTAATGGTTGACGATGTAAAGGCATGACGATGAAATGGTTAACGATGAAAAAACCTACACTCGTTTGTGTCCACCTTGTACTGGTCGTCTTATGAGCTAGAGCAGTTTCGGGATTACAAGCAAGCCCATTTCACAATGGAACTACATGGCTCAATTCTCAAAAACCAGCGAGGTAAAGACAGTTTGAGAAACATCACGTTTTTAATGTGCTATAAGCTAACTTTTAAAACTAACAGTAGTGCTTTTTTAATCATTTTTCAGGAGTATACATCCTTAACCAGGGAAGTTGTAAAACAAACTGTCAGAAACTGGAATATTGAAAGAACAATAGGATGTCATTATTATCCATTATTACGAGTACCAATATTTAAATACGTGTATTGTATAAGGTATAGTTAACAAGCCCTGTCTGTAATTTGGACACAAATTATTCTTTACTATCTTATTTGCAAATTATGTATGAATTAACTAAAACTATGTGTGTAAACCAATTCAGTACTGTCGCTTTATTACATTTAGTGACAATCTATGAACATTTTAATTTTGAAAACTTTCAAAACATCGATTTTACTGACATGTCATAGGTTTTACACTCAATATTGTAGCAATTGCTGATCGAATCTACGTTTCATTGAATGGGTGTTTTAGATTTTTCATTAAATCCACCTGATATTTGTGTCACAATTTCATACACACGTTTGCCAGCATTTTAATGTTAATTTGATACGCAATTAAATTCTAGATTCTATACAAAATCCCTCAGATTTATTGCAACCTCGCTTTATTCTAGTTTACGTTTCCCAACCACGTCGATTCATATAGTTATATGGATTAGCGAATCTAATCCGAATCTAAAATCTAAAAAATTTGGTTTGATTAAAACACATTTAACGATAGAAATATTGAAACTGACTCGCCGATGGACTTCAAATAAGAATACATTTCCCCCATGTGGATTACAAAAGGTGATATTCCATTCTGACATTACGTAAGTAGATAGTAAATCACGTTTTTAGGTGGCTTTCTCCGAAAATCGTCAAGGTCTCAAGAGAAAGCCACCTAAAACCGTGAATGTAAAAAGTGGGTGATGAGTTTGGCACAAGTCGCACGCCACAATCGCATTTTCCTTCATACAGCAAAGGAGCATTTATCAAGCAAACAAATACATGCTATGTTCATACATATACATTTCCTATGTGAACAACGAGTTAGGCTGCTGTTAAAACAGCAGCTGTACAGCAGCTAAAGCTGCGTTTCACATTACAACAACCGTAGGTTGGTGGAATGTGAAACAAACGAACAACAAAATTCTAAAGAATTTTTGTTGTGCTCAATTCCAATTAAAGTAATTTTACCCTTGTGCATCTTTTTTGTCCATGCCCGGCACAAAAGAATGCGTTTTGCCTCAAAATGCTGTATTTAACAAATAAGTACCACGAAGGATATTCTTGCTCAAAAGGAAGGAACGTGTTTATAATAAGAATTTTTGTGCATGGCCGGCACAAGAGATTGTGCGTGTTGCCTTAAACAGGCTGTATTTAACATATAAGTACCACGAAACTATGATGCTTCTTTTCAAGAAGCATCATACAATGAGAATTTCTGTGCACGGCCGGCACAAGAGAATGTGCGTCTTGCCTTAAGACATGCAGACGAAATCTAAATGGCTCAATACCCAGCGTTTCAGCGTTAAAAGAGTATCTTGTTATTGTGAAAACACCAAATTTGTTATTTATACTGAATATAGAGGAACTCTTAGAGCTTTGAACAAGCTATTTCCAACAAAAAAATAATTTTCGCTAATATTTCGGTGTAATGAATAACTCATATAACTACTTCATTTTGCAAAATATGACGACTCAGATTGCCCCCGTTTTGAAATCGTGACAATATTTATAAAATGAGTCATTGATCCACCGAATTTAAGCTAGCTCCTACATGATTCATTCAATTGACTTAATTTTTTTTTGTATAAGATGCAAAAACGCATTATCTAGTTAGGACCTCTCTTTGTTTTTCGAAATACTTTCATGATGTGGCGGGAGACGTGTTTTTCTACGTAAATTTTTCAATTGTTCAATTTGGAAGCATAAAGTTACTGTTTTCTCATCAAAATTGAATTCTACGTTTACAATTACATCTAGAACATGATTTGTACTTTAAACTTAGCTGTAGTAACATGGTATATATCCGTTATTACTTGTATTTAACATTACATCCCACACTCACAGAAAGGCATGAATAGGTAACGTGGACTAACCATGGAAAATGTATGCATTGTGCATGATAACGCATATTTAAAAAAAAAACTGATTATAAATACACTAGTAAGTGCCAATAACTTAGTATAGGTTAGTAATAATTTATTAAATATATAGTTTAGAATGAATTACAAATTTCACAAATCCTTAAACTAAATCAATCCGTAAATTCTTTAACATATTCAAACTGTTTGCCGCCCGGAAGCCAAATCATCCATCTCAAACGATCCCGCAATTCTGAAAGTTTTTGATACATGCATATATAGTTCCGAGTTGAATGTAGAATGAATTCAGCGAATGAATAAGGTTCTATAGTACAAATAAAGACTGCTTATCTTACCCTTTATGAAATTTGTATCCAGAAGCAATTCGTTTGAATATCCAAACAAACAGTACCAAAATTACAAGAACTGCCAGCACCTCAATTACTCGCCTGATGAACCCAAAATAAAAAGTAATTGTACTTGATATTCAATCATTCATTCGAATAGCAATTTAAAGTTACTTACAACACAAAATGCAGAAGCTCCTTTGCCTCAGTCTCCAATTGAGCAAACCAGTCCTTTACTGATTTGAAACAAGAAGTAAAGAAACCACCAGCATCTTTTGTTGATTTCAAAATAAAGATTTTGCCCTGCGATGCTGCTTGCTCAACCTTACTTCCAACAGTTGAGATAGTTGATTTGAGACTTTTGGAGACATCAGTTATCTTACTACTGATGGAATGTTCCGTTGAGTTGACTGCCGCTAAGACATTTTGTTCTGCCTTGTGGAAATTTGATGATACAAAGTCGGCTGCAGTTGTAACCCCTTCTTCCATTGACTCTGCAGCTGTAACATTCAATAATATTGGTATCAATTATTCAACAGTCATTCGCAACCGCTAACATTAAAAACTTCCTACTAACGGTGTGAAATTACCTTCTTGTAACGAATCTTCAAGTTCGGATGCATCTATGTAATGTACACTTTGGAAGCCCTAGACCTTCGGATTTCCGCTGCTGTGGACGTAGAAAGGACCAGACACCTCAAATTCGTCTAGTTGTGCTTGTAGCTTATTGGCAAAAAGACAGAGTATAGTAGCAACTACAGCCTTCATATTTACTAATTTGTTTGTCGTTGGCGTTGTGGATAAGTGTTTTCGAATGCTTCCAAACAGTAACTGATGGTTTTATAACAACCGTTTTGCTGCATTTATACTCCAGCAAACCGAAACTAAGACAAACATAGGCGACATTCCACCCTTCCTAAATACGTAGTTGTAGACTTGATATGTATGAGTGTGATGAAAACAAAAAGTCCACCCTAGATGAAGGTACAACCAAAAAAATTTATTTGTCTAAGGATTGGACGTAAGTAGGGCTAAGCCTTTCTCAGAAAGTGTAAAGAAGGTGCTTAGAGTTTCTCAAAATAAAATAGACACCAAACATACGGATTTAAGGCACTCAACCCTTAAAGAAACTTTAATTGGATAGGAGTTGGATGCACCTAGGACTTAACATTTCTCAGAAAGTGTAAAAAAGGTGCTCTAGGTTTTCTCAAAATAAAATAGTCGCCGAACATCCAAATTTAATGCGCTCCACCTTTGAAGAAACAACCCGAAAAACGTATTGTATTGAGGTTGGGATGTATGTAGGAATAAGCCTTTCTCCAAAAGCATCGAAAAGGGTATTCGAAGTCTTCCTAAAATAAAAAAGTCGTCAAATGCAAAACGATACTGTTGCCGAGAAGGCTGAAGAAGAATAGGATACGAACGCATTTTATGCAAATCATATTACGTTTTATTTTGTATCGATGATGATTATGATTTTATGCATTTGTAGTTGTATTGTGCCTGCATGCACCTCTGAGCTGATGGATTCGAGATAGTTCTTTGTTCTTTCTCTCATGAGAAAACGTAATTTGGGAGAGAAGGCATGCAGGCAAGGAGGAATAATTTTATTAGTCAATTGTGTTCTGGCAGTCGAGCGTGTAGGTTGGACTTTGTCAGTCGCTCTTAGTCTTGCAATAGGCAGACATTATTTGTCTTGAATGTTCGGTTCAGTGACCAATTACTAATTAATTATTGAAACTGCCAGTTGTTAGTAGTTATGTTTTCAGTTAATAAAATAGCTAAGTAAATGAAGCTGAATTATGTGAAACTGTGCGTCATTGCGTTTTCATTTGTCGATTAGTTCCTCCTGCCCGGAGCTCCATTTTACTTTTCTTGAGCTAGAAGCTCTCATCGGTTATCGAAGCGTTTGGAGGCTGAGTATTCGGCAACAGATACTCATGAAGAAGGAACGAACGAAAGGGTTATTTTTGTAAGTTGGATTTACATGAACCTTTTACATCCGAACATTTTTGGATTCCAAAAAAGAACATCTGCTAGAATAGAACAACAGGGGTACGTTAGAAACATTTGCGTTTTTGACTCTACGTTTGCGAGTATCGACACGTAGCTCCTAGACAGCTCCACAAGATGTACATGTGCACCAAAACTGACTAAAACGATCATTGTAACAACAACATTGTTTGAATGGTTTGAATCGTTCGTGCAAAGATTACGGTTCTAAGTTGCTTAAGCGTTCAGCTAACTCTTGACTTCATCCATGAGAAGTGTATAAATCTCTTATTCCAATTCCGACGTGCCAGTATCTTACACATTTTAACACTTACTTAGTGAGTAGTAGAGAAGCACGTTTCTCAGTGAATTATTGAATTGTTCTTGAATCGTTTAGTGCAAACATCTCGAAAAATGGGGAAAAAGAAAGAAAAGTGTTGTAATCCATTCGAAACTAGTCATGTCTTTAGAAAACGTATAGGTATGCAATTAATAAGTGATGAACTTATGTTAAAAGCGGAAGTTGTTCGTAGTAAATTCGATTGGAAAGCGCAACCTGACCTATGCGTTACATGCAGAACTAGGGTAAATCGGGAATACGAGCAGAGACAGCAATTACAAGCAGGTAAGACTATTAATACTGTAAACTGAGTATCGGGGTAAAATCTATTACTTGGACATTTTTAAATTATAAATTTCCTCTAAATCATATAGGACTTAGAGCGATCAAGAAAGCTAGAAAACTTCAATTGCAGTCCGAGACGCTTCAACCGAATTTACCTGAGCAAAGCCAAATACTACCACCCGCCGAGACATCATCCCGTATAATATTGCAGCCTAACTCCGATCCAGAGCTTGAGCAGGGCGGTGCTACAAATGCGAACTCTGGAACCACTTTGATGGGACACGCGTCTGCGACTGAATTAGCGACCCCGTCAGCGCCTATGCAAGCGGATCTTGAAGATGCAAAAGGTTCGAAAACATATTTCGTAGGCAACAGCATTATCATTATTATTATAATGCTGCCATTACCTTTTTGTGTATTTAATGTGTATTCTTAATGTGTATGTATGTTGTTTAATGTTTCAGGTAACGAGTCTGAAAAGTCTGCAGAAAATCCATCCTCCCCGTCCTCACTTGCTAGTCCGCCAGGCCTTGAGTTCAGCTCTTATCACCCTTCTGAAGCCACATCTCCGTCAACTCCATCAACAGTTATGCGAAGGTCGCTCAACTTAGGTCTTCAAATGTTTGATATCACACCCACTAGACCCTCAGACACCTTAAAGGATTATGTACTACGAAGCAAATATATGAAACTGAGAGATTCGTTTAAACAACGCATAACAGCATTAGGTGGCGATTCTATACTACTTAGCCCTACGGACAAGAAAAAAGAGTGCACGTTTTGTGACAAATTGCTAGAAGAATTATCTGAAAAATTCAACAACGCTGCAAGCGATTTTCCATCGACAAAATTCACAGCACCGTGAAATGCAGTTACTACATAAAAAGGCATGCAGTTAACCTAAGAAGTCATGAAGGCGCTTATTCCTTTCCTATTTATCACTTTGGAAAACCTTTGTTAGAAGAAATTGTAAACGCTGTGAAGAACTTTTACATATCTACTGAAAACAGTCGCCCCTCACCAAAAGCAGATGAAACAATAATAATGAAAGACGCAAATAACGAGAAGCAACGAGTCGCCAAACATAGAATCCTATGCAACATGAACGAATTATATCGACAATTTACAGAACAATTCCCAAGCTACAAAGTATCTGTAGCAAAGTTTGCCTCGCTTCGTCCGAAAAACTGTGTCTGGCCTGGAAAGCGTGGTTTTCACAATACATGCGTTTGCGAAATCCACCAAAACTTTGAATTTATGTTGAAGGCTTTGGAGGTGGAAGATTCTATCGACGATTTCCTGCAAAAGGTGATTTGCCAGGAAATTCCAACACCAGAATGTTATTCCGGACAATGTGCAAATAGTCCACGGACGGAGTACATTATGTCTTGCTTTGTAAATCTAAACAAAGCAGACCAAATTGAGTACTACCAATTGCAGCACACGGATTCCACTGACATAAGAAAGATAACTGCATGTTATGACTACTTTAAAAACGATTTCCTTATTGCTGTTCATAAAATCATAGAACATGCATGTTAACAAGCGTCAAAGTCACTTTCTTCGAACTTTGCGTAACGAAACAGTTCGCGAAGTTGGAGGAATTATGGTGCATGTTGACTTCGCACAAAATTACTCCTTCATCATTCAAAATGCCGTACAGGTAAACTACAATACTTATTTTCTCAAAGTTCTAGTTGTGATATGGTTAGTTTAATTACATTTCATGTATATTTACTTTCAGGGTTTCCATTGGAGCAACAAACAAGCCACTTTGCATCCATTTGCTGTTCACTGGTGGGACAGCGGAGAGAACAATCTAAGATACTGCACCTACTGCGTCATTTCAGACGAAATGACTCACGATTCAGATACATTTTACGTTTTTAATCAAAACGTACTGCCGCTTGTCTTAAATGATGTAACACCTGTAAACCCAAATGTAATATATTATGTATCCGATGGTGCTGCTAGTCAGTACAAGAATTACAAAAATTTTGCAAACCTTTTTCTTTATGAGGAAGAT
>JAANSM010000863.1:0-22610 GCA_036850725.1 Orchesella villosa | reverse complement strand
TTTTAACACATAGTTAAGCATTCTTATGATATTGTATACCAACTACCAACTAACACAAAGTTAACAATATGTATTGTTAGTAAATGTATTAATAATCCTCAATGTAAAAATTAATCTCCACCGTAGAATTTTCTAAAAATAACTTAATACTAAAATAAAATTATGTTGGAGAACATTATTTTTCGTCACATTTGTGTCCTGCAGCTTGCCTACACTTGTACTCTGTCGTTTTTAACTTGATTTTTTAACTACTTGACCATAATTATAGTGCCTTTTTATTGTTTTTTACCCATTTTGACTCAGTTTTACCCGATTTTGACCCAGTTTTATCCAATTTGACTCAGTTTTACCCGATTTTGACCCAGTTTTATCCAATTTGACTCAGTTTTACCGGATTTTGACACAATTTTATCCAAACACGATGCCTCTTCAGTTTGTTAAAAGCAGGAAAGGAAAAGACCATCTCGTTCATTTAGGGTTTAGGTATAAATTAGAACGAAAGGGAACCACCGAGAATTTCTGGATTTGTGCGGAAGCACGTAAAGGAAAGTGTCGAGGTCGAGCCTACACAGCCAATAACGAGGTGTTACGTGTTAGCAGTGATCATAATCACACACCCGACGCTGCTAAAATTGAAGTGAAAGCAGTGAGAGCCAAAATTAAAGCCGCTGCAGAGAACAATTCAGACCCACCCCAAGTAATCGTGGCAATGTGTATTGAGAACATTAGTGCCAGTGCTTCGGCACAATTACCTGCGCTTCGAACACTTAAGAGGACTATTCGGAAGGACAGAGTGAAGTGCAACAATTCAAACCCTATCCCAACATCTTTGTTAACCCTTCACATTCCAAATAAATACCAAATGACATCAAAAGACGAGAATTTTATAATTTTTGACTCTGGACCTAGCAGCGATAGGATTTTAATATTTGGGACAACAAAGATCCTTTAGCATACGGAGAACTCTACTATATAGTTTTCAGATGGGACCTTCAAACTTTTTGACCAAGTATGTTCACAACTTCACGATGCTAAGCATAATTTATCTTTTGAATAAATTGACAATTGAAATAATTTTTACTGCTTTCCCAGTTAAATACGATACACGCATCCCATTTAAACAAGGTAATTCCCAGTGTTTGCTCTACTTCCAAACAGATAGGAAATCGTCTACGTGAAAATATTAACTGCGTTGAAAGAAATGGCACAATAGGCAAAATTTCGACTTCTTAACAGGTATTGCTCTCAACTTGAATATGAATGAGTAGTGGAATTAATGTTTCAATTTTAGGTTTAGGTAATAAATTTTGTAGTGATTGCAAATAATTCGAAACTTTGCAAATGCATAATTGGTGTGCATATAATGTGTGAACTCGAAAAAATTTGCGCGTGCAAAAAGGTTGCAATTTGTTTTAATTCGCGAGTTTATTAATTTATGGTTTTAAGTTTTAGAATTATTATTTAAGGTTGTACCAAAGAATACATTTTAAAATAATTAAGAAAATATGATGAAAAATGTTTAAAAATGTTAGTTTTAGTTTGACTTTTTACGATTGAAATTATGATTTAGGTTACAAGAAGATGATCCGACGAGCGGGTAACGCCAGATACGACCTTGGGACCGGTTTTCAAGGTCGTTACTGGAATACATACATACAGTAGTAGTGAAATGCGTTTCTCATTCATAAAAACTCATTCGAATGAATATAGTGTGTAATGTATTAGTGTAAAAATATTTGATAGTAGGAAGGTATCCTCATACAAATTCATTCAAAATTTATTTAAAAAAGGAATTACTTTATTAATAGAATATAGTCTAAAAAGATTAAACACGTTGAGTACATCGAACACATGAATACATTGAACATATTGAACCCAAAATTAAGGCATTTTAAAATTGATTATCACGCTGTCTGAAATTTAACAAGAAAAGTTGTTTCTAAAGTTCATATTATACAATCAATAAAATTATTACAGCAAAATCTTTGTAAACTTACGGAAAATGACCCATGAGACGTCGACGCCGCACAAGATCAGCATATGCAGCTTCATACTTCTCAACACATACTTCATCATATACAGTATGATATTCAGCAGGAAGCATATATTTTACCCACGCGGTATTTTTTGTGCGAAACTGTGTCTTGTAGAAACATTTTCTCATGAAGTAATACACATGCTCCCTTTTTGAAAATCTACGAATTTCGAACTATAAAACAGCAAAGAGTTAAAATCATCAATGCATTAAGATTTTTAAAATCATTTGAAACAAGTAGGAAGTAGAGAATAATAATTACATTAAAAGAAAGCTTTTATATGAAGACATTATTACCTCAACCCTGGTTTTTTGAAGATTCCTCCTGGCCCTCGCTTCTACACCCTCTTTCAGATCACTTCAGGCAATCATTTCATCAATCCTCTACCGGAGTTGACTTGAAGTTATTGGTACCTGCATCTAAAAAATTAATACAATAGGAGAATTGGTTAAGAAGGAATATAAATTGTTTTAAAAGGAAAAAAGAAAACGAAATTATATGAAAGGAAAATGTCAAAAGAAAAAGGAAGGCAAAGTTCATGTGACAGGGATGGGGGGATTATTCGCGCAGTTGGGTGATGAAGACATTAAGCTCGTCAAAGATGTGCTGAAAAGGCGAAGCGCGACAAGCAGGGTAACGCCCTTGTCGAGCATTAAAGTCTACAGAAAGAGACATTGCAATTTGACGACAAATTGGACATTTCCATCGTCGTGGATTTTTATTCAACCTCCATATGCAAGCCCAAGAAACACCCCAAAAGGAATGCTGACATACCAGCATGATGGACTATAAAATGAAATTACAAAAAACTTATGAAATAATTGTCAAACTATTACAAATGTTACAGTTAAATTGACTTTACATTCCAAAATAGGTCCAGACAAACTGGACACTGAAATTGTGTTTCTACTATCCGAGAAACCTCCAATCGGACATTCTCCAAAATTTGTTGGTAGTTTGGTGGTTGAACCAATGCATCTCCAACACCCATCACTTCAGCTACCTCAACCACTGGTGGTTGATTTAAATCCTCCACAACAGCAGGTGGATCCAAATTCATAAGCTCTACTTCATTGGGAAGTAAATCCTCACGCTGTTGAAGACGAGCAGCCTGCATTAATCTACTACGTCTATAGACATTTGTTAACGAACAAAAATACGCAAAAGCTACTTCTTCAAAAACCAAAAAGTTTTGAATGCATTTGTAGATTTGGTTGTACGGAAAGATAATTGCTAAAGCAGATCGCCGACCGTTAATAAGCATCAACGGCACATCATACAGATTAAGTACCCGAGGTAGAGAAAAATCGAGAGCAGCGAAAACTTGATCTTGTCGAGGAGCAAGGACCTCTTCAACGATTAAGAGGTTTAGTTGGTTAAAAAGTAGCTATCGCAGATCGTTTCAATCCAAATTAATATTCAATTGGAATGCTTCCTCGTTAGGAAATGTAGATTGCAGAGCATGACGTTCAACTCCTTGCAGAAAAGTTACGCAAAACATTAAAGGTTACAACTGGTGGGTTTGGGGTGACAACACTGAAGAATGTGAATAGCAATGATGCTGAAATCTGGTTAGCTAGGGACAGCACTGGAAATTGGCGCCTGCCAGTTCCAAGGTGTAATATTAAGACACAAATAAAATTATGTCATTCACAACATGCATGCACAAATACACCGGCCGAATTCATAGGAAGACGAGTGCAGAAAAGACACAATTAAGCTTTTTATGTAGCATAACAATTCTGACTTGTGTCATCATGACGCTGTCAAGAGGCCTATATACTAGAGCACAACACAGTTGCTTACATTTGCACATTACATGGGTGATCGCAACTTGTTCTCCTGTATGAATCGTATGAATATAAAAATGAATGAATTTGTTGCAAATTCGTTTGGAAAGTCGTGCATGATCCAGTTGCGGATGCAGCTGTTGCCATTGTACAAGCAAATAATGCATGGGTGCAAACTAATAGACATTTTTGTGCATGAACTTGTGTAATAATTTGGCATGGATTCGCTCATCAGGCTTTGATACAGTACGAAAAGGGTTTACGTATTGCTGCGATGTTACAAACTACGGACATCCATCCCATACACTTAGTTTATGAAAGTGACTCTGGCTTCAGTGACAACGACAACAGCAATTACGATATGGAATAGTCCCAGAGTGTACAGCTCATCTATATTTGCGCACTATACTGTGGCAAATTCTTAGCGTTCCGATCTCTCAACATTATTGGATTTCCAGCGTGACCAACAAACAGTTTTCGAGCTGTTGTGTACAAGAACTTTTACAGTAGCGACTTCATACATTCCATGAACTTGATTGATAATTATTTGTGGAAAGTTGTTGATGATTAGCAACCAACACATAATTCCTATCATTCATGAATTATGCTGCTGGAGTCTTGACATAACTCAAAGACTCCAGCAATATTGTGATTTTTTGCCATTTCTACCAGAGTGGAGAGAGAGAGAAAGAAGAGAGGGAGTGAATTTACTCACAATTAGTTGAATTCCTGTTCCTGGAAGTTGTGGATTGACTGGAAGGTCTGAAGATGATCTGAAAGGTCTGGAATAAAATAAATTATGCGACTAGAAAGCGGTAAAGTGTATTAAACTGAGCGAATCAGTCTTTAAACCTAACATCAATAACTTATGATAAGCTTAAAAACTATGCACATAAAACGTACGTCAGATCTCAATGAATTACTAGCTTACATGACACAACTTGAACTTGAACTATTTCACTGGCAATATCAATTGCTACTAGAATTAGGTTTCCATCACAAACCATTATTTAAAGTCAAGTAAGCAGCACTTCCCTATGCAATAGCTACTTACAATTTATTCTGGAAGACACTTCATAACATACTCCGGAAGTGGACCGTCATATTTGGCTTGAAAACGCATTTCTTTTTCGACCAAATCACAATCAATTTTATTAACGCGATCAGAAATACGTATTAAAGACTCCGGGAGCAAGACCAAACAGATGTAATGAGGGATCTGTAATTAAACCAAAATAGAAATAAGTCAAACAAAGTATTGATGGGAACTCGGGAACAATTATTTTCATTCATGAATAGTCACTTACTGATCGAAATCAGTGGAAAAAAACTCACCAACAGAGAACCGAATAGTGTTACTTCTGTTCTTGTTTTCTTTTCTGCAGAAAAGATGCCAAAAGAAAATGCAGCATCTTAAAATCAAAATCCCTCGTCCCCATTCCACACCCTCTCTCATTTATGTGAGAATTAAGGGATGGGGACTTGGAATTGCATGCGTAGTGCATTCCATGCACAAGTGCATGTGCACTTGCGCATGTTTTCACACAACAGGTGGAAGATGGAGCACGAGTGGATTCTGTTGCAAACCACATCAGAACTTTTGCAGCTGGAGGAGGGGGATTGCATTCAGGTATGAGCATGTTTATGCTGGAGTAGCTGGATCAACAGGAAGAGTAACGACCTTGAAAGACCAACGAGTGATTAATGCAAGAAACGACCTTGGTCAAGGACGTTTCTGGTTTAAACCGCTCGTTGGATCATCTTGTGTTATAGTAGTTGTTATAGGAAGTAGCATTTTTGTATTTTTAATTTGACTTTGTAAAAAAGAATGTATGAAAAATATTACAATATTATTTCAGATATTTTTAGCATATAAAACAAGAAAACACACGAAAAGTTATATATATTAATGTATTTTAAATTTTTAAATGTATTACATTCAATATTATACTGTGCATTACATTTGTCGCGAGTGTTTATAAAGTAAAGCCCCGAAAACGTAGCTTCATTGCGTAGGGTTTTGGTCTTGATAACATTTACGGAGACAGTAGACCTATTTTGGTAATTTATATGTGGAAGTTTAGTAAATATTCTTGTAGTAGTTCTGTTAGAAAACAACAGAGCTCATGAAAAGTACGGTGACGTGAGGAGCATAATATCCAATGGCTAGTAAGTTAATTTCTACAAATGTAAAAAAGAATACCCGCAACCCGCAATATACCCGGAACTTGTCTTACGCGGTAAGTACCTTACCCGAAGTACCATACCCGGAACTTTTCATACGGGGAAAGTACCTTACCTGGAACTGGTCATACGCGGTTCAGGTACTACACCAGGTTCGCGTCATACACGGTAAGGGCCTGTAAGGTGCTACAAATAGGTTACGACCTGGTTCGTTTTCGAACAGGTTTTTAAACTGTTCGAAACTTTTCCAGAATGCAAAATGAATACTTTTCTGTTGCAAAAACATTTGCGCGTTGCTTGTGTGCGAACTAGTGAACATACAGGTAACTGCTGAGCAGTTACCTGTATGTATGTATAGACTACAACTATATGCTTTTCTATGTTCAAAACAATCATCTATAAGCTTTGCACATAAATGCATGCAGATTCATGGCAAATAAACCCATGATATGTATTACAGTAGGAATGAAAAGTTACAATATTGATAAAAAACGCAAATGAAGTATGCATTTTTTTGCAAATACTAAAAGTAAGGTTTCTATGCAAAATGTTCAAAGAAATTACATATATTTGAATAGTGAAAATGTATTTCATGGTTCCTTTTATGAAAAATTCTACTCTCAAAGATAACAAAAACGTGGTTGAAAATTGTGAAACTTCTATTTCATTTCGGCTTTTGGGCAATACTCGCGAGATTATAATCAGTGCATTACCCGAGATTGCTACTACATACAATTTCTTTACAATAACTGGGGTGGTGTTGTTGTAGTTCGGCTGGATGGAGATAAGTTGTCCGTGTTATAGCAGCGTTGTTTCCAGATCTTTGTACACACGTAGAATCAACAACAGCAAGGATAATTGGAGAGTTGTCAGTGGATACGGAAGGTATATGGTTACTTGTTAATTATGATACTAATGTGTTAACGATAATTTTGATATTTTATTATGACATTTTTCTTTTGCAATCTCATTAACACTACCCGATATTACTTTTTCAACAGTAAGTTCAAATGGATCATGGCTAAGCGTTGACATACGCGATGTCATCATATGTATTCTGCTGGTTGTTGCATTCTGGATTCATTGTTTGCGTGATAGTAGAATTATTGGAAATTTTCCGAATGTAAATATGTGTATAATTGGGACGGTAATTTCTTTAAAGCTGGGCAAACGCCTGTAAGGTATCACAGGCAAACTAATTAAGGTAGATACGTGATAAAGGGCGACTCAATACGTCTTGCGATAAATCGGACCAGATACGTTCTTAGCAAAAACCGATTGCATTTTTTGAAAACCCATCTTAAGTAGTTTGTCTTATGCATGAGCTTGGTTTTTCTATATTGCTTGACAAAATATCCCGAGGGGAAAATGAAATACCCGCAAAACCTGTGAATTCATGCTATGAAAATACGCATTGAATTGAAATGTCAGACTCTTCTAATACTTTGGGGAAGATGAAGAAAACGGCAGAATGGTATATGCAAAGTTATCACTAGGCATTTACCAATGCAAAACATTACACACATGAAAATTCTAGTTCGATATGTGTCAGCGATCACACACAAAGTAAAATATATGATACCAAGAAGTGCGTTACGAAATACATCAATAACCAGGAAAACCAGTGCAAAGACGGGGTGTCATTTCGTGCATCAAAACACCCCTTGTAAGGCAACTAGGGATTTTTTTTCACTTTTTCGTTGTAACATTAGTACCACAAGAATATATCACAAGCGTTGAATGTACCCATGTTTTAAACCATGGGTAAACGGGCATACTTTCCATCACCGCCCTCCTCATATTTCCACATACTCGAGCCGTAGGGACAAATTTTCCCTATTCTTCAAGATAATATTCTATAATAATATTCTTCAAGATAATCCGCCAATGTCTGTTTAAAGAAAAATTAAAATACAAGCAAATAATTACTGGGTATACTTCAATAAAATAAAAGTTTATGGTACGCTATGACATACGTCAGCATCAACACATATAGGGCTGGGGTTCCCCAATTGTGTAAAAACGAGTCGTCCTATGACATCATCTTTACGTATGTGCACCTCACAATCTTTCACCATACCGCGTACAGCTACCATCAAATGATCACAGTCAGCATACTCTAGGTTATGCAGCAAACAAGAACGTAAGATGTGTTAAAACGTAATATATCAAAACCAATCTGAAATACTACATGTCAAAATATATATAAACTTACACCCCTCAACACTTTGAATTGCTGCGTTTCAAAAGCATCAGTAGGGTCTTCGATATGCTTGTAAGTGCAGTCTGCAAGATACACCATCAAACCTGTTTCGATAACGGTAAGCTTGTGTAGACGTAAAGTTACATCAAAATGACTGAAAAATTTAAAAATATATGAAACATATAATTAAATTGAAATCAATAATTTTATATTTATCAATATCATAGCTATCAATACATTAATATTGCCCATGTACCTTTTTATTATCCATGAGCCACCACGTCTGCCAGATCGCTGCAGTATTTCCCCATTTGGGCTTGTGATAGCAAATGCTCTGTGTGTCAACCTAAGCTGCAGTTATAACATTTGCAATTTTTGATATTTTTTTTCGGTCAACTGACTGGCACTTTCAGCCGTTACACTCAAGTCAATTGGTTGATTTTCAGCCACAAAGTTTCTAGATTCAGATGAAGCCATTTTAAGATGGTTTTCGTAAAGAATTGAATTCTAGTTAAGTGGATATATAAGAAATGGAGAAACAGACTGCGAAAGAGTTGTGATTACTAAACAACGCTTTTGGAATGATTTTATAGGCCATTGGGCGGGTTATAAGAGAAGAATTAGTTAAAATAATGATTTTCATTTTCCGTATTTTCTTTGTAAATTGCTTTAGTATCCTACATATTCATTCAGTCGATCTAAATTTTCCCTTGCTGATTACATATAAAGGTTGGAAAACGAAGTTTGCATCGTTAAATGCACTTGATGCATCGAAAATATTGTTAATAGTGTTAATTAATGATTCTGATTTTCAAAGTCATCCTATTCATTCATATAATTGAGGTGATCAGGTTTTTGTTTTCAAGTCAATGACACCCCTTTTTTTTTTTGTAAAGTTTTTACTTGTAGGACTTTTGATAATGAGTTGACACTTTCTACGTAAATTTATTTTTCTTAGAATCTTATAAATCTTAAAAATACATTGGCGATAGGATTTGAATGAAATTTGATTTTTAGTTTAAATATTGTTTATATTGAAATTCCATCGCTTAAATTTGTGTTTGATGTCATGAAGGGATTCAGAACCTCCATAACTTCCTCTATCGTTGTGCAATCGTTGGTGTTAACGGGAGTGTTATTTTGGACTGCGGTAGAAGGAATTACAGTTAATGGAAATTCAGGTGTTGCAGAAGATTTTAGTACTGATTTTGTAATTGATTCAAAAGTGTATGTTGTTAAATTATCTAAATATTTTTATTTGTAATACGATGCGAGTAGGTTAAATAATATTAATATTGAAATACCATCGCTTATATTTGTGTTTGATGTCGTGAAGGGATCCAGAACCTCAATAACTTCCTCCATTATTGTGCTATCGTTGGCGATAACGGGGGTCTAATTTCTGATAGTAGAATCAGGAATTACAGTTGGTTGTAATTCAGGTGTCGCAGGTGAAGTTTATAGATCAACGGATTCAGTAATTGGTTCAAAAGTAGTTGATAAATTAGTAGTTGATTCTACACATTACATAAAATTAATTTAAAACTTTTCTTTTAAACACATCTGATTTTATGGTAGATCGATTAGTGAATCGATAAGGTGATGCAATGAATTACAAGTATTTAGGACTGTGTGTGATGTTGAATTTGTAGCTGTACTAGTTTCACTTATATTATTTCACAGCTTATGTTATGAATGAGCTTTGT
Source organism: Orchesella villosa (assembly GCA_036850725.1). Lineage (NCBI taxonomy): Eukaryota > Metazoa > Arthropoda > Collembola > Entomobryomorpha > Orchesellidae > Orchesella > Orchesella villosa. Next base: position 12,691 of record JAANSM010000863.1, on the reverse strand, counting down.
TTGGAAACCACCTAACCGTACTGTCTGGTATTGAGTACAAAAAAGTTTGAGAAATAATTTAACATTCATTAAGTTATCAGCTTTCAATACGTGAGCCCTGGCTTGCTTGCATCTTGCATCAACATGCATGCTCAACACCACTACCGATATTACAAACTTGATATCGCATTGCTAAGTAACATATTAGCACTCGCTAGGGCTCACGACTTATGAGCCTTCCCACATCTGCTACAGGTGCTACAGCTCAGTTGTGGAAGGGTTTGTTAGCTTTGTTGGTGAAACATGTGGTGTTGTATTTACCGTCTTGCAACGTCGCGATAAACGAAAACTTCTCCTCACTTGACTATATCTTGATTGTTGGTTCTCACAAAAGGATTCAAAATCATTCGATTGATAATAAATGCAACCTTTATCACTTAAACAAGAACTACAAGATTTGTATTTGCTGCATGCTTTAAAGCGGCTGCAAATTCCATAAATCAACAGAAAAACAATAGCTCCCTTCATCTTTAAATATTTTGATCAAACTTAACTTCTTATTAACTTTCTATTCTGGTGTCTAATCATGAACTGAAACTCAGAGATCAAAATACTAACGTCCACACAACAGTTTAGCAAAATCGAGTATTGGCGGTAAAAATTATTACCAAATATCTGAGATCCGACTCCCATTAGGCATACATTTTCCCACACAATTGCCTGTGTCTCTAGAAAAACGAATCGTGCCCCATCGTAACACAGTGCAGACATATGAAGCAATAATAAGCTATCACACTGGATTTTTTGACTATCGTCTTTTTTTCAGACCATATGATGGGAATATGGCATACATTTTGCATACATTTCCACACCCAATGGCCTGTACCTCTGGAGACAAAATCGTGCCCCGTTGTCACAAACAGTGTAAACTTATCAGGTAATGGTAAGCAACCACGCAAACATTCGGACAAACAGATTCATCACGTGAAAAGTTATGAGAAAGTAATTTAGGTCCGACTAACATTATACTTATATTTCCTCACAAAATTACATGTATCTCCATAAAAAACGAATCGAGTGTCATGGCCATATACAGTAGACTAATCAAGTAATGATAAGCTTCCACACCAAATTTCAGCCAAATCGAGTAATCGTGTAAAAAAGTATGACGAAATAATTTAAATCGGAATTACGTTTTGCGTACATTTTAACAAACAATGGCCTGTATCTCTAGAAAAAGGAATCGTGTCCCTTCGTTGCATACAGTGCAGATTTATTCAGCGATGATAAGCTACCACAAAAGGTTTTTTTAGCCAAATCGAGTCATTGCGTGAAAAGGTATGACCAAATAATGGGAATATGGCTTACATTTTGTTTATATTTCCACACACAATCACCTGTTTATCTAGATAAACAAATCGTGCATCGTTGCCACAAACAGTGTAGACTTATCAAGTAATGATAAGCAACCACGCAAACATTCGGACAAACAGAATAATCGCGTGAAAAGGTATGACCAAATAATGGAGATCCGACTTACATTATACATATATTTCCACACAAAATTACATGTATCTCCATAAAAACGAATCGGGCGACATGGTAATATACAGTGTAGACTTATCAGGTAATGGTAAGCAACCCTGGAAACATTCGGAGAAACAGGTTCATCCCGTGAAGAGTTATGACCAAATATTGGAGATCCGACTTACATTATATATATATTTCCCAACAAAATTACATGTATCTCCATAAAAACGAATCTTGCGCCATGGCCATATGCAGTTTAGACTTATCAAGTAAGGATAAACGTCCACACAAAGACTTAGCCAAATCAAGTCATGACGCGGAAAATTATGACCAAATATTTGATATCCGACTTTCATTAGGCATACATTTTCACACACAATTGCCTGTATGTCTAGAAAAACGAATCTTGCCCCATCGTTACATACAGTGCAGACTTATCAAGCAATGATAAGCTACCACACAAAGTTTTTTTAAGCCAAATCCAGTTATTGCGTAAAAAGGTATATATTTCCACACAAAATTACATGTTTCTCCCTCAATGTGAAGCGTTAAATCCTTACGTTACGGAACCGGAAGACAATGTTGTATTGGAAGCTACAATTGCAGTGACAAATTTCTCTTGATGAAAGAGACAAAAGAATTTATTAGAGTCATGGAGTAAAGTAATAATTTCCAGCTCACTATAATTTTCATATTCGATCACACATGAGGTGATAGAAATTTGCTACTCGACCCGCCATAATAAATTTTTGATCAATGCCTTGATCTCGCCGAATCAACGAAGCATTGAAGGTACATTTCGTACATTTTTCGTACATGCAAGATTTTGCTGAACGTATTGGGCTCGGCTATGGTGTGCCGCAAAAATAATCTTGTGAGTGAACTTTCAATACATCGAGCTTGCAGTTAGCATGTTATATTGCAGAATATGTATTGTATTGTGCCGACTGGTTGATGCAGGCTAGTAAGAACCACAATATAATACTATATGTTTCCAAATCTACCATCACGAGTCCGTAGGTTACCTGCTTTTTAACCTTGAACAAACTTGTTGCGTGCTATAATCGAGTAGGTTTCATAGGGCCGTAGGTTGGGATCAGAACTCGAGTACGCTTTTGCAGCAGCAGACTGCTGTAATAAATGTATCCGACCAAATATTATTTTAGAAGTTCTAAAACAAAAGATACAGATATGCAACTAACAGGAATACCTTACTAAAGGTAAATATTTTATTCCTGAGGTGAAGAGAGCAAGGATGACCAAGTTGGTAAGCGGTTTTCCAGTTAACTGGAAAACTAAATAAACGATTGTCAATCAGGTTTGTTTACCATTTCAACATGCTAAGGAAAGCTAAAATTTTGTGTTTTCCAATTTTCTCCTGCGATTACTGTAGCGGAGGAAGAGAGCTCTTCCAGGCACTATCCCCTGCTGACCCTGGCATAAAGGGGAATGTGACATTGAAAGAGGCAATACTGGCTGAAGCGGAGAGGCCCGAAACGGCCCACGTAATCTCCATAGTGGGCATGACAGTAGTCACTGAGCCCATATTTGGCTTTACTGTAGAATGTGACAATGAACATATTGGAGATGGCAGCGTTAGAGGAAGTGGGGTGAATAGCGCGTTGAAGGTGTTCCATCATCCCTCCCTTCTTCTGCGCCCGCATGGGACTGCAGTATCCCTGCAAAGGGTACTGTGGTAGATGACTGGGGTGGAGCTGTAGTAGATGGTGGTGCCTATGGCCTGTAGGGAAAGGATTCATATAGCCCAGCAGCAGGCGATGGCTTCATGCAAGCAACACTCAACTGGACTGGAGAATACAAGTCTAATATGCATAATATTATAATTTAAAAGTTAAGGAAAATGTGACGATGATTTGTTTACAGGTGTGTTTCGTAAATTCAGTTTTTCTAATAATGGTCTTGTAGGCGCCAAATATCGACAGTTACTCGTACTCGGCGGCCAGCCTACACAAGGGTAAAAATGTCTTAACTTCTCGAAGGACAAGTACCGGCAGGAACAACTTTATAGAAACAATCACGGCAGGGGACTGCTCCTATCTTATTTCCTAGTCACTTATGGGGATTATTGACGGCTTGGGAATGTCCCCGGCAATAAATGATAAGGAAGTTCGAAAAATACAATGGCTTCAACAATAGCATTCCTTTATTGCTTTCTTTCAGCGGTACAGGTAATGCACGACAATCACTTATATAAAATGTTGAGTCTACTCACCTCAACAGCCAAAATTACAACTGACAAATGGTTGTACTTTTTCCGTGGCTCGTTCAGGAGTTGTCGTTGTGGTAATTGTGGTAGGTGTCATCGTCGTTGTTATCGGGGTGGTATTGTGGTTCGAGCCAAAGTGGTGGTAGTAGTAGTAGTTTTCCACTGTGGAGGGGATATGGTGGAGTTCAGTGCTTACAGCAACTACATAGGAAAGTTGGAACTGCTCTGGATAATACGGAAGTTGTTTTTGAACTTACTTTATCCTTGAGGTGGGGCTTTATTGGAGTTCTAGTATTTCGGTGAGTCGAACGAGTTAACTGAGTCGTGTGTCATGAACTGTAATATTTATTCGGATGATGAAGTTACATTTCTTCTACGGATACTCTCTGGTGACCAAGTGGTTAGGTTAGGTTACTGCTACCATCGTCGGATTATTATAGTAACCTGGACATTGTGCAACAACTCGCGTCTCTTCAAAATTATCTGTTTACTTGTTTAGTTATTATTTTGTTCTGACTCGTGACTTGCGGGGTTCGTATGCCACAGAATGAGTGCCCAGGAGAGCGAAGGCAATACAAACATTGCTTCAAGGATTGAGTCTCCCCAAAACTGGAAGCTGGAGGTGATGACAGGGAAAGGAAAAATGAGCGGATGCAAGGTGGTCAAGCTCAACAGCCACCCACTTAAGACAGCGGCAGAAGGTTATTGCGCTGGTTTCTCGTTGGCCATTTAATAATTTGAGCACGAGGGGATTCCTGCTCAAAAAGAGACTCTATATTCAGTGACCTTGGAAAACAAATGATCTCGTACCAAACCGCTCAATATAATCAAACATTCTTTTCAGTTCAAGGGAACGTAAGTTAATAAAATTATACTACTATATTTTTTTAGATCCAAAAGGAGATGGGGACGACCGAGGAGAGGGAAAGGCGACTTATCAGTTCAACTCATTTGGTTTGGAGGACGCTATGCAAACTGGTTGCCAACATAAAAACTTAACGTAAAAGTAACCTTTATTTCCTATGATGACCAAAACAAGAAGCAAAGAATCATGTTAACTTTGTTATGGAATTTCTCCTTCATTTCAGATCCAAGTCAGACCGGATGAGTTCAAGGGTAAGTTGGAAAGATATGAAAACCCCTCTCTTACATGCGCTATCAATTCCTTTTTGAAACCTTTTGGATGTAACAGAGCTTGCAAAGTTAGATACCGCGAGAAAATCTGGACTAGCATAGCTTTTGAAACGAATTGCGGAGTAAGAATCTCAGACAGTTCCAATAGTAGTGCGCCATCAGTGACCCTTCCAAAGATGATAGTACAAATATGAGGTTCATGTTTAACATTGAGGATGAGGAGATACCCAAGGAACATTTTTAGTAAATTTAAAGTAAGTGATTGGAGCAGTGTGGTTATTAAGTGACCGCCGGGGATTACGATGGAACCCCGACGAGAGTGAGAGAAGTGGGAAGGGATTAGGAGAGATAGAGGAAACGAGGATTGGAGGAAGTTATCGAAGGAGACGTAGACCGAGTAAATCTAAAATGGGGAGGCGAAAAATAGGTGGAATAGTGGTGTGAGGGACAATGGGGAGGGGAACTTCTACAAGAAGTTGATGATTGATTAGGAGACGGAAATGGGGCATGTGATTTGTGGAGATCTGGAAAGGTTCTGCGGATGAAGATGATGATGATGAGGATTGGGAGCAGTGGAGTTTTTGAACAGTTCGACCCAGTATTAGGGGAGAAGGAGAATGATCGTCAGGGGGAACTTGTGTGGTTTAAAATGTGGAGAGAGAGGAGACTCCAAAGATTTGGAGTGGTTCAGTGAGGAGGAAAGGATTCCTATCAAAGGATTAATCAGAGAGAAAGACCAAAAAGTGCTTGAATCGGAATGTAGAAAGTTCTAACATATTATAATTTATTGTGTGTGCAAGTTCAAGTTAAATATTATCTTGTATGTAAGTCATGTGTATCATACATGTTTGATGGTTTAAATAATATAACCTTATAATTAACGTTTGATGATTGAAAGTCATACAAAGAATGCTCTATTGCTTTGTGAAGGTCAAAATTTCAATAAAAAAAATTATTTGCACAAGACAACAGTTCAATTTAGACTTTTTTTATCCACCTAGCTGTCCGTATTCAGATACCCTATTGACTATTAATTAACTAGTAGCCTACGTATCTATTAATCAAGCACCTGAGAGATGTGAGGTGTTTATGGTCCTCTTTGATACCAGCCTGTCCAGCGTACGTCACAATGGTGTTGCCTTTTTTGCAACACCTATTTTCATCCATCCCCTGATGCCTAAGTTCATATATGCAAGAACGATGAATGAGTATGAAAAGCTTGTTCGTGTCTGCATTTTTCTCGCAAATTTTATATTATGATAATGCTTGTCTTTTGTTCATTTTATTATTTTTTATTGATCAGAAAGGAAAGTGTACAGCGTTGTATAAACATTGAAGGAATTGAATATATGGAATTGCCAGTTGGATCAGCAAGTAGCTCCTCCTTTTTGCTTCAATCTGGTGTGATTTTTACCCAGTCATCAGATTAATTGGGAAAAGAATTTTCTCAGCCTCAACTGCTGTCTTCTTCATTTTAGCGGAGAGGCTAGCACCTTTAGCTGGTTTAGCTTTGGTAGTATTGTTTGAGGGGTGGTGGAGGTGTTTCTCATTCTGTTCCTCTTTCTTTGTCTTAAGGTCCTCACTTTTAAGGGACAATGCAATCCTTATCTCAGCCACCATCCGATGTACACAGTTTTTCGCGGATTTTAGTGATTTGCCTGCAGCATCGAGAAGAGCCGTTAAATCTTCATGGAGCGTATCAGCTTCCCCTATTTCAGCCTTGACAGTATGCGAACCTTCTATCAAGTCCTCAACTTCCGGGCAGTGTGAAACATTTTGTTGTTGTGCAACTAGTTTTACCCGGTGCCAGAGACTCATTGATTTGACAGTAGTCCTTTGTCCATACGAAAGATTAGTGGGATGGGAGATACTTCCGGAAGTTTGCTGAGAAATGGAGACATTTTCATTTAGAAATTTAGTACCATTATTCAAAGGGCTCGTCACGTTTACTTCAGCCATTGGACTCTGCTCTTTCGTCTCAGATCTTGGTTGTTGATTTAATTTTTTATCTTGAACAGTGGACATATTTTTTATATCTTGACCTTGCAGGTGGTTGGTGGCATTGGAAGTGTAAGACTTCTGGGTGGTATTTGTAATCACCGGAAGTTCTAAAGCTCGCCCAGTGATCCCTACGGCTTTGGTGGTAAGGGATGAATCATGCTCAGAATGACCCTTGGTTGATGCATTAATCTGGGTTCCCACCTGGGGTTTCTTGGTGGTTTTTTTATTTGATGAGCTATGTTTGGATGGTGGTGGTGGAGGTGTCGCCATACTCCGACCAGTGATCCCTGTTTCATTGTGTTCGGAAGCTGACGAAATATGTTGGGTTGGATGAACAGTTGTGGGCCGATGGGTTGTTGTATGAGAGCTGGTGGTCTGATGGGTTGTTGTATGAGAGGTGGTGGGACGATGTGTTGTTGTATGAGAGGTGGTGGGCCGATGGGTCGTTGTATGGGCAGTTGTGGAGTGATGGGTCGTTGTATGGGCAGTTGTGGGACGATGGATCGTTGTATGGGCAGTGTTGGAGTGATGGGTCGTTGTATGGGCAGTTGTGGGACGATGGGTCGTTGTATGGGCAGTGTTGGAGTGATGAGTGGTTGTATGGGCAGTTGTGGGGCGATGTGTCGTTGTATGCTTCAAAGTCGTCGGCTTCGGGGTGGTATCATGGTGGCTATTTGTAGTAGTGTTATGTTCTGTAGGATGGCTTAAAGTCTGATTGTTGATGGCATTACTATGTTCATCAGTTGAATTTGGCTTTGGGACGCTCCGCTTCATTCTCAATCCATCGTCAAATGATGACGTGTCCTCCACGTTGGGGTCAGCAATAAGGCCAAGCAAACTCATCAGGTCACCGTTTCCCTCCGCGTTGACGTGGGGGATTTCCCGTTTGGAGACTTCTCCAAGGGCACCTGCAATGAAATATTCAAGATTAATTAATATAATTAGAAGAGGAAAAAGAAAAAGTTTGGTTTTACGAGGAAGACTCTTCAGTCAGTAATTTTAAAGTAGGCTTGAGACGGATTTAAGTGTACATATAATTGTATGGTTTACCGGCTGGTGTAGCAGGAACAGGCCCAGCACTGATCCAGCTGGCGGTCGCGATGATGTAAACCAAGATTTGAAAATTATCCATCCATGTCGAGTGGATAATGTATATACGGTATCCTGTAGTAGCTAGGTTTCACTGGTTGCTGTGTTGGAAAAGTTGTTCTTGTTGGGAGCCCGATTACTTTGAGAATGACTGTGACTGAAGCTTCTTGAGAGGGCTGGTGGTTGAGTGTGGGGTGATGTTGAATATGACGCAATTTCTCCCATTCATTTTAGTTATTCAAGCATGTCCGTCGACTCTCACCCATTGTCTTTTGACCCATTTATGACTTCTTCCGCAATAGTATGAAGCAATATTAGAAAGTTTGTGGAATTGAGTGATGAAATTATTCACATGAAATAATTTGTATGACGTAGATTTGGTAAAATGCTACCTAATTTTTCATTAAAATTTCATGTATTTTATAACATTTCTAGCACACAGGCAGGCTTAAAACAACATATTAAAAAATGAACAAAGAAATGTAAGCAACTATTTGCTTATCTTGTTGCGATCATAAGAAACATGCTACTTCTAAAACGAATGCGCTTTTGGACCTATACTTATCTTATCGTGTTAATGTTATGCTCACCCCAGTCTGCATGTCTTCCTATGAGCTTCCTTCCTTGTTTTGACTTGAAAACTGAGAATGCCATGATGATAATGATGATGATGATCTTAGACAAACTCCTGTTGGCTTTGCTCGTTTACACATTAAATTTCAACGCTTTCAATATTGACTTGGGTACTGAAGCTAGTAGCTAACACTGCCAAAAGAATTTTAATCTTGAAATTTCAAATCCAACGTCTTCATTTTTAACTTAGTTTGCATTTATGTGAGGATGAAAATACGATAAAAATTCGTACTAATTTTCCAGCAGGACTAAAACACATTTTGGAAGTTTCAGATTGCTGTTAAATATGAATCACCGTAGTTCTTATAATTTAGAGGACACACAATCCTCTCAATCGAGTGAATATACTTATATGCGAGCGAAGCTGTGAGATTCAGGATGTAAGGCCAGAAGCAAGATATGGATTGTTGCTGTAATCGCAGTCACCCGTGCATTGGTGCAATGCCATTGTGTCCTATCGTTTCAGTACATCGCGTCAGCCCTGCACAAATGCTTTTCCTTCGTGTTCAATTGGTTCATTAATTTCTAGTTTCCAACTCAAAGGAAAAGCCTCACTGAACCAACAAAAATGCTATCGCTAGTTCATTTTTTTTTAAATCTCTCTAATGTGCACATTAGGAACACTCAATTCTTCGGGCTATCGCCAATTTTTCAATACAACAAATAATTATTTTCATTTATGACTCTTCTATTCAAGTGTTTCATAAAGGGCTCAGTAGCACATCTTCCATTTATTAGCGGATAAAATTCCAACGTTGTAAACGCAGTCACATATAGATATAATGTAAATAGATCTTGATGTAAGCATTTTAGTATGCATGGAGTGTTTTATATGCAGTATTTGCTAGGCCTGTCTCACTCTTCATACTTTCTAAGCATAGCATAATATATGTAGAATCCTCTTCTCTGCTTCGTTTCCCAATCCAATATCCAACCAAACCTTATATGCACAAACTGCATGAACATTATCATCATCATCACCACCTAATCTCAAGTCTACGCTTGGAACCAAAGCTCAAGGCCATCTCATCTCAGCTCGAGAAAAAAGCACCTAGCCTAGCTTCTTCAGGTTTCCTTTTCCCTTTTTTAGATAGGAATGTCTGTTCACCCATACAATACATAAATCAAGCAAAACCTAATGGTCAATGGAGGAGTGGCTGCAACGGTAAATAGTGTATTTTCATGTACTTTTTGCCGTAGCTGCAGAGTCGTTTGCGCATTATAAATTTTACTTTAGCCTAGACCATCATTTCCCCCTTCCCTTGCTTCTTTTAGATTTAATTAACTATTCGTAATCTTTCGAATCGTCTTCAAAGTTATTTCTATGATGTTGTGAACTTAAAAATAACAACCTCTATTAGCTATTTGTCTTACGTATTTGTCTGAATATGGATGTATATTGATAAACGGAAATCTGATAATTGATATGATTTTGAGCTACGACTAAAGTTTTAATGTGAAAATGTATAAAACTAGCACGGTCATAAAAACTATGCATACAGTAAAATTGGCTTTCAATTGATTCCACGGCTTTATTTAAACATACATTCAGTAATTTATAACTCGGCAGTCGTTGTTTTTACGTTAGGGTTGTACTTCATGAACGAAAGATAGACCTGATTATTAAACGGCACATGAGCTGATTAATATGTAAGCGACAACGTAAAATACGTTTATAATTGAACGAATGTAATTGTGCTAGAAATTAATGCATTTTTAAATACTGAAAGTGATGTGAAAGCATAACCTATCGATTCCAGGTATGTTCCGTTGAGTGTGAAAGAGTTAATTTTCCATAAAACCCATGTATCAGAAAATGCTGCTGTTGTTTCCAGCTGAAAGAATCGACCTCACATTACATAGTAATATTTATATCAACTAGTATATCATAATTTAATGTGAAGGGATCATAAATGAGTGAATAATCAATGGTCATTTTTACATCTACATTCAAATTACTTGTCTAATCAGGAAAGCGTGTGGGTATGTAATGAAACTAAAACTTGTATAAGATTCTCAATAATATTGTGTCTCAAGTTTCAACATGAACCCATTCTCCATAAAATATTTTCAAGCTCAGCTACACAAACGTTTAGAGTTTTTACGGCTTATCAAACATGAAACTTTCTGCTATAACATTTGAGGTTTAACGAGCCTTAACAACTTTCAGCGTAAATTTTTTTTACTCACACTAAGCCGCTCGCACCAATTGCCAGTAAATGTGTACAAATATTTGTTAAGCTGCTCTAATAAAATAGTGATTTTATACTCATACTCACTCGCGGAAGTGGTTGGTTTACTAATATTATTTGAGGAATTGGGATACGTCATATAATTTAATGCTAGTTCATTTTGGTGTATAATGTTAGAAAACGATAATCCGTACGATGAGAATATTATAATAATCTTGTGTGATGAAAAATGGAAGATCCATTAGCTACTGCATACATTACCATAGGTTGTAGATGCATGTTCTCGAAATCTAATGTATAGATTGTCTTTTGAGCCTCTCACATTTGATAATGCTTGGAACGCGATAAAACTATCATGTATTCTGTTCTTACGTATGCCGTATTACAATATCTTGGTAGGTACTTCTAAAGCTTTTATAGAAAGTTGTTGAAACAGTTTAACCCCCAGTCGAGCAGGTTACTTATATTTGATCAAAAATATCTGGAATATGGTAATTGCAGATCATTGGGCCTAATTTATGAACCAGCTGGCTCGTAATGCACTTATGTATGACAAAATAATTTAAGATTCTTAGCATGTCATGCAATAAATATTATGGTACAATAACGGTATCAGTAATAAAAAAAATCATTAAAAATTTATCATTTATGACTCATATGATTTAAGATGTATGATGATATTTTGCCGCTCATGACATGATTATACATTTTCTACACTTATGATCTACCTTTCAGAAATGCATTTTGTAATACTAAAACGATATGGATACATATTGTCAGTTATTTACGCAGCGTAGCAAGTATATAGGAAGGGAAGTGGAGAAACTCACGTGCGTGCGTGCCGAGTGGCACTCATTCTGAAGTACAAGCTTGGCTTGTGCACCTCGTACCAAGCATTATGTATACAGCATTAGCAAGTACAGAAGAAGTGAGAGTATGGAGGCTTGACGTATACAAGGGGCAAATCAAGCATCTTACGCGGCAAGGTTGAACGTTCTCAGAAGTACCTTCAATTCAATTGCCGTAAAGCATCAGCTGGGTTTAAGAAGAGGGCATATAATAAGTAAAGAAGAGGAAGTAAAGAATATACAATATTTAGCCTGAGTTTAAAGCTGCGTACTCTATATTTTACCAGAATTTATTACAGCTTCGGATTTTCCAGTGCATGAACAATTGATATCCGATGTAATTTCTTAAAGAGAATAAAAACAACGAAGCGTTTGAATGAGAAATTTTAGCTTGAAGTTGCTTTAAAATTTATGCTAGAGATGAATATAATCATGCAATCACAGTTACGAAGAGGTTGAAAGATTGAAATATCCACAAGATTGAAAATTGACTCATGAAAACGATGCTGCACATTTATTGGAAAAAGAAATAAAGAAAAGAAACAAAAGAAATATTTTTCATTATTAAAACTGCCTATCCGTTGCCGTTGCATCCATTTGAATCCCAAGAAGATTGAAACCGAGGGATGAGAAGATTACCCCTGGAATGCATCATTCTTCTTCAGCTTAATTTCAGCGGTGTGGCTATTTGAAGAATGTGTGATGGTCATTTGGTTTGGCTTAAAGGTCCAAGCAAGGTCGGCGTGCTTCCCAGAAGGATACGTTTGCCGGATGTTAAGTTTAAGGGGTTCCATGGTAAGCTTATTCTGCAATAGCGTAGTAGAGAACAAGTTATAGTGAGTACTGATAAAGATAGAAAGTAATATTTGCAAATGAGATTACTGGTTTACCTTGACAGGCATGCCAACAATGTTTGGACTATCGAGCTCTTTCCCATCTTCAATTTCCATATTGGACACCTTGGCGTGAGAGTAGAAGGTGATGTTAAAGTGGTTGTGACCAATGTTTTCAAATCGAACCCCAAAATCCTTAGTAAGCATTTCGATCAAAAGTTGCTC
>JAANSM010000862.1:0-22614 GCA_036850725.1 Orchesella villosa | reverse complement strand
GTACAGTTAGTTCAATCACTAGACAGTAAGTTTAAATCGATATTTGTTGTATATATTTTATGTCACAATCGATCACTCTTTTACGTGAGAACGTGTACTTATTATTTGCCGAAAGTTTGATTTCAGTTTGACATCATGATTTCAGTACCACGCCTGTCTGTCTGTCTGTAAACGAAATCTCGAAAACTACTGTACTGATTGATTTTAAATTTATTACCGAGAGGCCTTAAGTCAAAAAGTGAAAGAAATTTCTGACCTGTGGCCCCTTTTTGTGACGCGAGATATTAAGGTCAAAGAGTTATTGCATTCTAAATGGTTAGAAATCCCTATCTTCTATTCTCATACAGAATCAAAAGCTGATAACAGTAGTGGAATAGCTTTCACACTAATAAGCGGGTGGGGGTGAAGGTCATATACATTTTAATTGTGATGTTCATTCGTTTTCGGTACTGATAAAAACTCAACACTTGATCACAAGGGATGACTTTCACCCTTATTGTTACCTCATATATGGGGAAAATCACAAGTTCACTTGTATCAAATGTAATTTTTTTATTTTTTGATATTCAAACAGGAAACTTGTTTTTTTAATTTTTATGATCGGTCAGAACACGCGTAGATTTTTTCTCCGGATTTTACACACTTCTTCTTTTACATTCGTTTGTGTTATAGATTCCGGCGTGATGTAGAAACTGGTCTCATCGAGATTCTCGCTCCTTCCAGTAGTTTTTATCCAGATTTTAAATCTCTGAAAGCAACGCTTGGGGATTCAGAAGAAAGGACGAAATGGAGGACGAAGCAGAATTTAGACTATGCATACCTCATGATGTATGCGCAAAACCGTGGAACATACTATGTACAGTTGGAGGATGATGTTCTCAGTAAAAAAGGATTCATTTCTACTATGAAAAATTTTGCCATTAGCAATTCCGTCAAAGGGGATGAATGGTTTATGCTTGATTTTTGTCAACTTGGTTTTATAGGTAGCAATTATTCCTAGAATACTGCATATTCAAAATGCATTCATAGAAGAACTCAAATTAATATGATTTTGTTGCTTTTATCAGGGAAACTATTTAGGAGTTCCGACTTATGGAAATTAGTCGAGTTCATTCTTCTATTTTACCAAGACAAGCCTGGAGACTGGTTATTGTCTCACTTCTTTAGTGTTAAGTATTGCAAATTAGACTATAATCATGTAAGCACTAACTTATCTGAGCACATTCAAACCTAAAAAATTATGATAAAAAGCGAGATGGGTAATGAATCACGACGAAATAGGGAGCTGACATGTTGATCAGAATTTAATATTTGCTCCCACGTCTTTTCAGAAACGTTGTCTTCGAGAACTTAGTAAAAGATGGATACGAAATAAACCATCATTGTTTCAGCATATCGGAATGGTTTCATCTTTGAATGGAAAAGTTCAAAAACTCAAGGTAAACCATACAAGATCAAAATCATTCAATTTTCATATAGACCAAAAATGCATGAACCAAAGAAATCAGAATGATTTTTGCTACTCAATATTTTTATGTGTTGCAGGACCGTCAATTTGGGAAACTGGAACTATTTACAAGACATGATAATCCCGAAGCTAGAGTTGAAAGTACAATCAAGCATTACGGAAGATTTTCACTAGACAAGGCTTATCATGGAAAAACATATTTTTGGGGTTTAGCCCCTGAAGCGGGTGATACCGTTACTTTCATTTTCCCTCAACCTATCAATTTAAAAAGGTAAATTAATTCATTTGTAATATGGAAACCACAATTATTACAAATCACCAAACCACAGTTACCAAAATCAAAATCTGATTAAATAAAAATATACCTGCTGTTATGTTCCCTTAGTTACCGATTTGTTAGTGGAAATGCCGAGCACCCTTCTGATAAATTGTATAACGCAACCTTGGAAGTTTTACCTGCTAATTTACAGACGTCCACTAGTAGCCATAACAGTCCAAATATCGTAGCCAAAGAAAACGGATATATTATTATAGGTAAGAATCTTATACAAACATATAAACTGATGGTGATGATGACGATAAAATCGCAAGAAAGCCAATTTATGCCCACTTAGATGAGTTCGATGACTTGGGAATTCTTGACGCTAAGGTTCCTCCGCATTTGAATCCACTATCTGCCGTCCGCATTACGCTAAAAAATCCTTCCGAAAATTGGGTAATATTGAGTGAGGTAAGGCTTGTGGAGTGTCCCATCAAAACTAACACAAAAATAACAACCTGTAAGAATGAGAATTGCGGTGAAGACTTGTACCTATAACTTTTTGACACAAAGCTTTTATTTTCTTGTAGATCTTCTTAGAGAAGGGATGACAGCTTGTGAATTTTATTTCTATCCCCAAATTTTTTTGTCTTAGTAGATCGGCGAACAAAAATAAAAATGATAGTGTCTTGGTGTCGAGCTTGCAGTGCGTTTGTTTATTCTATTTCATATTGCATGTTATCTTCAAGGAAGGCTTTCAAATATTATCAATTCCTCTAAACTTATCCGCTGTGTATGTTAAAATGCTATTGTTGTGAATAAAGAAATATCGTACAAACTTGTTACAGCTTTGGAACGAATGAAAGAAAAATCAATNCAATTCCTCTAAACTTATCCGCTGTGTATGTTAAAATGCTATTGTTGTGAATAAAGAAATATCGTACAAACTTGTTACAGCTTTGGAACGAATGAAAGAAAAATCAATTAATTTGAAAACGGGCTCAAACCCCCAATTGTTTCATACCATAAAATGTTTTTTATTCATCATCGTGTTTAAGCAAGCATAATTCAACTAATATTAAAAGTGTTTATCATAATAATATTGATAGTAAAACTTAACGACCGTACATAACTATCAATATATATGTATGACACATCAGTATATTTAAGATCATATCTAATGCATCTTGGAATGTTGTAAATACTTTCAGTTTTACCTGATTAGCAAGAGGCAACTGTTCACAAACCATTTTATTTATTTTTCGTCACGTAGCATCATCTCTACTTGAAAACATGATGATGTTAAAAGTCACGACTCACGACCTCATAGCAAGTTTCAACGTTCACTACAGACTTTTTTTTTTAAATTCAGAGACGCTTGTCCTATGACGAGTTAGATAAGCATTCTGAATTTGGACTGGCTTTCAGTAGCAATTTAAATATAATCACAACATATGAGACCTAATTTTTCATTGAGGTTCACACTAAACTAACTATCTTATAGCTCTATTCTACTCTACTCTACTATTCAAAGAGTGTTTGTAAGAGCAAGTGTAACAAATAGGTATAACCTTAGCATTAGTTTTGGAATATTCTTTTCTAAAAACTAGTTTATTAAGATTTATATGAACTACTACGTGATTTACGTAGAAATAATGCACCTCGCACATCAATTTCATATCAAACGTTTCTCTCCTTTTGTAGATAGTATGGAAGGATTTCAATTCATTACTTTTGTATTGCACTATATCATTCAAATCGTTAAATAATTTCTGTCACAATCAATTTCTCTCACCAAACTAACATCTATTTACGGACTCATGAAATTTCTAACACTTCTGCATTTTTAAAAAGATATTATCACCATATTTGGCCGCTGTTGCTTTCCTTATCAGGAATACATACACATACATATCTATGCATACATACATATAGGACTGTATACTGTAGTTATATATATAAAGTATCTAACATTTGTATGGGCTACCGTAGTCAAAACTGTCAAATTCGAACTGGTATTTATTTTAGTTACAATTTCACTCACACATTTACGTTTTAAATACTTAGTTGAATAGAAGCTAGCTCACTATTTATCAACTCACATAAATTATGAAAAAAAACCAGCAAACCCTTTCATGCTGCTTTAAAAACGGTTGCATAGTAAGTACATCCCACAATTCTGCAAAGCTTCAAAATGCCTGTGGATTTTAACGTAAAAAGTAGCCAAATAATAAAATGTTCAGTTTTGTCAAACATGGTAAAAATTTGTTGTAAAGAAGCACTAAAAGTTTCGAATTTAAAACGACGAAGAGTTTTATCAGAATAAAAATGTCTCACAACTATAAATGGACTGACTGTCAGTTTAATACTATGCCGGAAAATCACCGGCTAAAATTACCCTCCTTACAATTTTGAACGCAATTTTTTTCTTATTTTGTGTTACTGATGTTTAGTAACGGTGCTGGAATTCGTGATGCCAGCGGTTGAAATCAATATGGAACGCGACAATAGATCCTGTAGCAAGTCCGGCAAGCAAGAATCTAAAAGATAATATAAGAACTTATTATTTCAAAATCCATACGCATAAATTTCAGCTATTTTTTTTAACTTTATTATGCAATACCTATGATCATGTGAAAGTGCCAGTGATCTTATAGCGCTGTCACACGCAGGGAATGCGTAGAGCAAGGCTAAAGAAAATGTTCGCCTTATATCAGCTATAATTTTTACTTTATTATGCAATACCTATGATCATGTGAAAGTGCCAGTGATCTTATAGCGCTGTCACACGCAGGGAATGCGTAGAGCAAGGCTAAAGAAAATGTTCGCCATACTTCGACTATTCCTTTCTCGCCGCCAGTTATTAAGTACTCCCCGTCCCGGCTCAGTAGCATGCACTGAAATTTAAGACAAATGTTTTAAAATCTGCAGTTAAACTAGGAATCAAAAGTAAAGTAAAGTTTTCAAATCATTACGTTTATGATATCATGGTGTGTCTGGTAACGTAGTCTGCGACCATTCATCGTAAACGCAGCGACGTTTCCTTTTTCATAACCCACAACAACAATTCCTTCTCGACTCATAGTGACATTTTCAGGATATCTAAAACCAGTAGGTGGTTCCAAAGTTCGTCAATTCCTTCTCGACTCATAGTGACATTTTCAGGATATCTAAAGCCAGTAGGTGGTTCCAAAGTTCGCAATAGATCTCCAAACGTTGTGTGTACAAGTACTGGGCCCCCTAATAACATAAAAAGACAATTGTTATAAACACGTTCAATAATTAACAAGATACAAACGGCAAATGTACAACCACTTACATTCGGATGAGCTAACAACAAGTTCCCAATTCCGCCGATATTACAAGAGCTGTTACAGGTGTGTCATGACCCGTTAGTGTAGCCCTTGGGGTGGGATGATCGCCATCTCCAACAATTGCTTGACACCGAGCATTCCAATGCCAAAGAAGAACTGTGCAATCTGCAGATCCAGATGCGATGTAGCAATCCGAAGTAATATTGCATTCTGAGCGACCAAGACAGGTAACCACGCCGAAATGTCCAAAAATTATTTGAACAATCTTAGCTGTAAAACCAAAAGGAAAAATTTTAATACCATTTTATTCAATTCTTAGCAAATTTTGTTACGCATAAGTTTGTATTTGAAATTATTAGTTTTCGTAGTAATTGTATACCTGTCTCAGTAGAAAAGACTCTGAAACTGTGATCCCAAAATACCACACGCAATGAGGAATTTTGAATCCACCGTTGTCACAAAACAATTTGACCTCATCTTCACTTTTTGACTAAAGTTATCCCCTAAATGACGTTTCGCTTGATGGTTATTTCCTTGCGAAAGAACAGGGTCCATTATCAACGGAAGATTGGATGTCATATTGGCATTTGTTTCAGCAAAGCTAGGTGAATGGAGGGAAGCTAATAAAAATAAAAGTAAGAATTCATATTAAGTCTTTCTAAACTGCAGCATTAATAATGAAATATATATAAAAAGTCTGCTACAATACCAGAATACGATGTATTCCATTTATTAACTGCGAAGTTTTGACTAGTCGTAACTGTTACAACCGACGGTTGAGGGAGCTGCGGATACGTATTAGCCGAGATGTGGCACACAGGTGAATTGGACATAAACTTCATAACCATGCAAACATCATCAGGGACGGCGGAGAACATAAGAGGTGACTGCAAATTAAGAAATCAGACAGCTCATCAGTAACACCAAGTCATAAATTATCCACTTTTGCATGAAGATTGCAATCAACTTTTTTTTACCAAGTGCATAGCGGAGCTTCTTGGAGGATGCGGCTCCATTAAAAGTTGAGACGGTGTTTGGCCAAAGTTGCGAATTTGATTTTCAATCGCCTGTAATGCAAATTGAATAAATTCATTATTATCAGATCATAAGTAAGTAAAAAAGAGTAAATAAAAATGAAGTATGTATCAACAATTTTCTTACCTCCAACATAACAGGATCAGTAATTGCATCTAAATCCACGCTACCTTCGTATGTTAAATAGTAAAACACATTTGTGGCCCGTACAGCTTCAGGTCCTACATTGAAAGAGAAAACATGATTACAATGTACCTCTCAATACACGTTCATATACTATGAAATTCTAGGTTTTATTGACATCATTCTCAACTTACCTCTTTGTTTGTACCCAAATATAAGGTCGATCCATTGATGCAATTGGCAGGACACAATTTCGGACTCCAGAGCCTACAAATTTACAACAACCATATTATATTTGTATTCTTATTCCTGCCATATCAAAAATTAGTTAAAAATTGATTACCATTCGGTGAAAACGAACAAATTCCTCCGGTGTAGAAGCCCACGGTGGAAGCTGTACATTATCCACTTCGGATCCGTCATCTTGAACGCCCAATTTGTAACGATGATTATTTGTAAACATCTCCGGCAAATAAAACAGTTCTGGTATTAGTTCCTAAAACAAAAGAGAAACAATTACCAACCATCCCATTACAAAACCAAAATATGTAATATAGGAACACATACCTTCACATCAGACGTATCCCGTTGACAATTCTTCCAACCGAGAGAGACAGACGAGAAAAGACGATTTGGATGATCAAACTTGCCCCCTTGGAGTGCAAGGAACATTGTTGTAAATGGCTCCTGTGAACAAAAGCATAACGTAATTAGTATCGGCAAATCTAATCAAGCAAATGCAATGATGCACAGTACAAAAGTTCTTACCAAACGGAGGAGCCAGTTGAGAGTAAAAGCAGAAGTGGAGTAGTGAGAACCGTAGTGAAAAGGTGGAATGCTTTCATGTTCCCAACTATTGTACCGTTCTTCAAAATATGCTCGACGACTTGGGTTAAGCGCACCAACCGGCTAAAGAAAATAAAAGTTTCCCCCCAAAAAATAGTACAATCCATCGGTATGCAGACACAATAAATTAAACTAAGCTTCCACCAGAATAAATGAGTTTACCTTTGACAAATCACGATAATTGCTTGAAAGTGACAAGTCTAGTTCTTTTGAGTCGTAATTTGTTAAAATCCAAGGAAATACAGGATACTGATTCAAATCATTGTATGTACGTCCTGCGCGATCACATATAAAATTAAAGTTAAATATCAAAATGTTTTGTAATTTTGTTATGATTCATAATGAAATACGTACCTGCGATGGTGTTGAGGAACATCAAATATTCGAAATTTGAAATCTCTCTACGTTGCCATTTCTGGGTCATATTTGATGCCCTCATTAGCTGCCGTGGTGACATCATAGATGCACGTCTGAAAGTAAAAGTTAAAATCTTAATGAGCAATTAATAAAAAGGTGAAGTGAAGGCACGAAAACTGCATTACTCTTATTAGATTTATGATCAAGGGTGTTCATTTATGAATTCATGCATGTTTATGCTTCATTAAAAGTTTATGCCAAGTCAGTCTTGATTCATTTCAATTTTCGCAGCCCTCGAGAAACTAGAAACAAATGAAAGTTGTCTTTTCTACGTATTTGTTGCTAAGTATATTTATATGCTATTATAATGATAACACTGTGGTATTTTCAGTTTGCCCATGCAGTTAAGTACTCATCAAATATGAATGGAAGGTTAGAAGAAGAGACTTCTCATGTACTTCTTACAAATTGAATGAAAGGGACATGATGCCTGCATGTGCCGAAAGAAGATAAGACACGTAAAAAGTGAAAGAGTGGAACACTCCCATCATCGATTCTGATCGGTATATGATCATGATGTCATTAGATTTTGTATTGCCGATCACGTAGACAAACAGAATTACTGAGGGAGGATGATGTTATTCATATTTCTGATTCTGATTCCCCCTCCAAACTCAGAGATACATTGGAACGATTAGGCCTCACGGGAATTATATCCATTTGTCAAATAATAACAACTATGCTTGTCGGTCGAATCAACTTTATTTTGAACCAAAATAGAATATGTTCTGAAGCTGAAAGTGATGGTTATTTTGGGAATTGGAAGTGCTACATTCATATGGTAGACGAATGTGTGTAAACATATGCAAGTATTAGTGCTTTTGAGAAAAGAGATTGCACCGGTAAAAACACTAAACAGAGTAAAGGCTGCATCTTCAAATACTATTAAAGAAGAGTCCACACATTATATTAGAAAGTATGCTGAATTTGTGACTTGTCACCCTGTCAGTAAATTAAACATAAACAATAAAGCCGCATATTTTTTAACCTATGTACACGATTTTGGTGGCTACATTTATCACCAATCACCAAAACTGTTTGTGGTCACTACATTGCATTGTGAATTCATTCCCAACATGGACTTGCAACGGTTTATACTTTTTGTTTCCTTAAAAGGACGCAAAGTAAGTATAAATGTTGTTTGTGATATAAAAATCATTGCAGAAACCTTACTTACATTGCATCTCTGCGCAACCTGTACCTAAAACGTGGAGTATGATGTCAAAATTTATTCGCAAAACCCTTATTTTCTCTGCACAGTTTTCTTCTAGTTTAGGCAAATCAACTTTTAGTTCAGATTTTCGTTTTTAATATTAATGCAAATGGTGATGATATTAATGTACTCAAAAATGTTTAGATTATGTCTGTTTGCAAATACTCGACTCTCTAATTTCTTTTTCCCACTCAATTTAATCCCTAAATACTGAGTTTTTGGGATGCCAATTATGACTAACAATTTGCTAGAAACATTTGTTGTTTCTTGATCTACGCAGGCTTACTAGTTTTTACCATTTTAAATATTCCTCATCCGTGTATCCGAGTTACACATAACATATTACAAACATTTTACTTGTACATTTATGGTGAAGACAAAAAAGCCTAAACAAGCAAACACAGCATGAAATGATAAAATTACCTGGTCTGCGGGATACCGTATTTGATACCGACTCCAACCCTCGGCAAAGCTTTGATAACTTTCTTCACAGTTGCTTGATCCGGAAAGGCAAACATTACAGATGCTGAAAGTTAAAAAACAAAATGATTGATTTAATGACGCATCCATTTGTGAGTTTCTCATACATTTCAAACAGAATGACACCGTGCTCATGTTTCGTTTGTAGCGCAGCATATCCAATCCAAAACCTTGAGATTTAGACATTATACATTGGCCGATTACTCTTTTCAAACAATTGAGTAAACTGAAGAATTTATGAATGCGCATACCAAAACACAACTTAGCTCATCATCCCTTGGGCATTACAAGATATTTACCATAAACCATACACCGCGTCTGAAATGACGGTGTATCGTTGTGCTAGCATCAAATTTATGTATCTTTCTAGAGCAGAATCGGAATGGCAAAAACGCTGTTTTATCAACAACCAACATTCTCTTACACTCAAATTCCATGATATATATATATACATATAAACACACCATCACAGAAAGTGAGCATAAGCAATGAAAAAGACACAAAATAGTGATAAAATGTAAATGTGTGGTGAATGGGAATGAGTAGTTGATAATGATAAGGTGATTAGGAAAAAGAGGAGGGAACAAACAGGGCAAGCAGGTGTAGCCAAAGACATCCATAACTTGAGAGTTGTGAAACGAAGCCGGCTCTCTTTACATTACATGAAGCAATCAAAAAAAGAACATGGTCCTTCAGATGACGTGTAAGAACTGGTTTACTCATTAGCTAAAATCATCACATGATTCCTAACACACACATACTGACAGACATAAGATCTGATCCAAACACTTTGATCGTCTTGATGCAACGCTACCTGCTCCTTCATTACCTCACTTCAAGATCCGTGGCTGCCAGGCCAGGGCTCTCAACTTGTCGATTATGATTGCGCTGATGATGTCGGCTTTTCAAGACCAAAGTAAACAACATCACGGTTTTACAGCTTGGCATGAAAGAGGTGTTCTCATCAGAACAATGGGTACACATCTTGAGGAACACACATAATATTTGTTATATGACTTACTAAAAACCTACTAATTTGGGGCGCTCCGTATTACCATTTCCATTTTCAGCCTATTTTATCCAAAAGCACAATAGCATTTCTCTGCTCGAATTGGCACATTTCTGGCGGCAACACTTTTAATGATGGAGCAACAAAAAATTGTTTTGTCATAAGATACATATATCCATTTATCAATGTATTCTTGTGTTTTAATTTTTCTTGACGATACTGTGAAAATGATCTATGTTATTTTAGGATACATTCGACAATGTCAGCATTTAGTGTGAATTATGAATAAAAAAGGTAATGAATTTGTTCACAGAATGATGCAATTGCACAGATCACTGAATGCACATGTAAAATGATCCCTCATGTTTTTTTACGCAAGGGAAACACGCATATTGTACCAAGATGTATCTACTATCTATGTACGCTGTAATATTGAAAAGGCATCGACGTATAGGTAATCTGAAAGTACATATCATATTTCTGACCACTTAAGAAACTTCTTAGCAGATAGTTTCTATTTTTCTATACTTCATATAGTTACTATACCTTTTTCTGTCACACAGTGTATAAATACTTGAAAAAAATAAACATTTTTCTTTCCTCTTGAGAACAGCTTTAGGAATTTACTTAGTAACTCGTGCTCCTTTAAAAATGTGAATGTGAAGTATGTGTACAAAAATGAAACCATTTTGGGAGTTAGGTGGGACTTACTCCTAAACTGTAGGGTCAACAACGAGTATTTACTGAACAAACAAAGAGGGAACTTGAGACTTGTAAATGAGTCGTTTAATACTCCCTAATTTATGATGGCTAGCCGAAGAGAATACTGAAAAAAAGTTGTGGTATTTCAAATTGCAGCATCCTAGAACCCTTACCGTATTTGTGAGTAATTTAGAACTGCTTTCGTTTACGTAATCTTATCTCATACATACCATATCCGAAAAAAAAACTGTTCCAGCAGCGGCCGCCAGTCATAAACAGAAGTCATGAGTTAAGAGCTTAATGCATACATATATATGTGTGGTAGTAATATTCTAGCACCAGTCTCGTACTCTTATGAGGTCTTGTTTGTTTTAAATGGTAATGGTAGTGATAGACACGAAAACGCTTGGTGATGAAAGGATGAACCTTTTTTACCATTAGTAGCAATCAGTGTATTAGATCTTGTTTTCGAATATGCGGATTATTACATACTTTCACGATCCCTCCAATCAGCGATATACATTTATATACCAACATATAATTGTACTACTCAAAAATAATCCTCAGACACTTTTGGTGCCATGAACATTTATTGTTTTTAACTGTTTTAACGAACAAAAGAACGCTATTATGAAATGAACGAAGGTAGGACCAGAAATATATTAAAATTCACGAATATATTTTTGCCTAGTAATCAATACCTGTGTAACTTTCTAGTACACTCAAGAACGATGTATATTATGACGAATAATTGTTGATGCGTCAACCAACTAAACTTAAAAAATAACGTTTAGCTAACGATACCAATTCTCATAATCCTTTGCATCCGTATTATATTTTGTGAGTGGTAAAGGGTAAAATTAGGAAATGACACTTATGGAGAAGTAAGGCGGCATCATGCTACAGTTTATGAGTTTCCTTTACGGGGTTAAGAGCATTCATTTGTCAGGATATATTTTACACACACATGCAGTCTTACATAATATGTCTGCATAACCAAACCAGCTCAATATCTAACAAGACTACCTTCCCAACAATGCCGTATACACCCGGTAAGTAAGGTAAGCATCATCAGGATGTCAGAGTGAGGGCACTAGTTGGCTCTTTCATCTTGTCAACTACCGGGAGGAATGGTGGTGGTGCTCCTGCTACTTCTTTATCACTTAAAAGTAGCATACTTGTGATGAAGCTAGTTTGTGTCGTTCTAAAACGACAGCACTTTATTAGATAGCACATTATTTGGAACATGTGTTTCATGTACAGTAATTCCCTCTGGAGCAATATCTACTGAAAATATATGATGGCATAAAGCAACTCTCAAAACTGGAATTCCACCTCATTTGGTTAAAAGCTGAGCATCAACAAGCATTCACATAGGGAAAAAAATTTAGATGGCGACAGAAAATGTAAGCCCATCAATTTTGACGGATACTATATCAAAGTGCAACAGTAACTGTATAAAGTGCATAGAAACATGCTTCTCCGCCACTATTCCATGAGCACACTAATGTCATTCGAGTACGTATATGGTACTTAGATACGTATCTCATTGTTTTATTGTAGGTGCGTCGTCGTAATAAGAAATAACATAATGTAACAAGTTCAACTTACTTCGACTAGCCAAAAATATTTCGATCGCAACATTTTGGAGTAGATAGTGCCTCGAAAATATAGCCCGGATCTCGCTGAAGTACCATTTTCCATGTAAATGGTCACAAAATTTGAGCACCTGCAATAAAAAAATACAAGTCATGAGTACAAGTTCGGACTTACGATTACGTAGAATAATATGTGTGTATTAAGCGTTAGCAATATATTAGCAAGCAAATTTTTTCCAAAGATATGAGTATTTACACAATGAAACAACAGAGCATCTTCTTTCAACATCTCCTCAACATTTGATGTTTCAATGGAAGTGTGACAGCAAGCTTTTAACTTTGAGCTAGATTAGAGAAAATCCGTCAACCATTTTTTTGCAACAAATGAGAATAAGCAAGTTGAAAGATGGGGGGAAACGATTTTTACGTATTAATACTTGTGTAATAACAGTTAGTAAGACCAAAAACTCAAAATTATTTGTCATGGTTGAGAAAATAAAAGCGCTCCAAGCAGATAGGAATAAGGGTCACAATCTGATTATGAATCCATTAGAGCAAAGCAACATCGAGGGTTGTTGCAATTCAACACCACATCCAAACAAAAAGCAGTAGCGACAAGTATTTTATACTCACTTCCTAGCAAACTTTCCCCAATCATTTTACTCTCTCTCTCTGTCTCTCTCGCTCTTTATACATTACTTCTCGCTTCCATGCTTATGCAATTTTAGACGCATTCTCTCTACTCCATAACACCAGTTCCACTGAATACTAACGGCTCCGACTGAGTCATAAAAGAGCAGTGCACCATAAAATGCACTGTGAAAATGAGAAAGAGAGAGAGAGAGCGAAGTTAGTGAGTGGATACATAAACACGTCACACGACAACATTATCCATAACGTAACATCATTGTATGGTGGTAAACGGAAAACGCATGAAAAAGCATCAGAGCAGAAGCCTACACCACACCACCAGCAAAGCACACCAAAAGCTTTGCTACCCGATAAGCTACTTACTCGTTTGTATTCCTTATTTCCCCCCTTAGAAAATACTCGACAATCCTGAACTACACACTCATTTACGATACTAATTTGATTTCAAATCCTTCCTTCCTTCCTTTCTTCATCCTTTACCCTCCAATTGCATTTTTATCCCTTCCAAAACAACATCATCATGAATATATATATGCTTCTACCCACTTCCATTAGGGAAGAGGAAAAGGAAAACCAGGGTTCCCCATGAGACTTGCCAGCCACTTCAATGGATAATCAATCCAAGATGCTTGCCATTTTCCAATAGAAACTATATATATATATAGATATACACATATTTACATTTATCTCTAGCAGATCAGTATTAATTACACCCATTTTTAATAATCTGCATCAACGAGCACAACATTTTCGTAGAAACGGGAAATGCCATGTTTAAAAATGAATATTACTCATAAACCTCTCCATTCTTTTAGAATCCCATAATTTATTAAAGAAAAAGATAATAAGAAAAGTGTAGCTTCAGTTCAAATATTTATGTCAAAATGAAAAATGCTGAATCAACAGAATCAAGTTATTTGACCTCACTCCAACCGAGCCAGAAAATACTGTTGTTTCAAAAATGAAAATGTGAAAGATGAAATATACAAGCATATAGTGAAATGAGCAGTCATTTCTCAATTTCTCGTGGGAACAGGTGAGTACGCATCCATGTGTTGAGTAATATATAGCACCAACATGAAGACTGACTGGCTGATTATCTCCCACCCCCTCCTCTGCTATTCATCACTGCTCAAGTACTCAAAAGAAAGCTGTGCTATTTGAGAAAACAACAAATGTACGCACGACAATCATTCTGTGCATTGCTGATTGCTCAAATGATGAGCCTTTGCATGCCTCACTCAACAACCAAGAAATGTAAAGAGAGAGAGAGAGCATGTACTGATGGTATCACATCATCATAATCTCATCCACAATTTTTATACTCGTGAACCATCGGATCCACACGAGTCAAACCAAGTTGTTGTTTTTTACTTATTTATTAGCTGAAAACCTAGCACATGAAGTTCAATCAAGTTGGTCATGCCATGCCATAATTCACAGTAAAGCATTTAATGTCAAACACGGCAAAAAAATGTTGAGAATCATGACTGAAGGGACAAATGATGATTATGAAGCAACCTTTCTTTTGCTTCATATCTGCCACTTTACAATCACCACCATACGATTACCAAGTAGTGTATCTTTCAAAATCATCCTCAATATGAGCACGTATGAAGAAAAAAACATGTGAGAACAGTTAATAAAATTGCTGTCGTATTATTCGTGATTGAATCACATTAAGGAACCAGCACTCATAATCAATCTAAACAAGCCCTCGTAATCAAACTATGGGAACGTGTCCACCTTTCCCAATTTAGTTTGGCAGGGTGAAAAGGAACATAGAGTTCATTGTGGAGATATATACAACGTATCCAACAAAACCCGTACAATATAAGTATGCCAGATTTCCTTTTCATTGGAAACACAATCATGTGGTGCATAATATTCATTCCACTATGTTGGTAAAAACCAAAAATCATTGGGAGGCGATAGGAGACGCGACACCAAAAATTTAATGCATTCTATCTTGAGGCATAGCTTTGACATGATGTGTAATCTATCAAAGAAGATTACTTGCCGTGCATCAGAGGAGTAATGTGATGTGAAGAATCGCTTCCGGTTCACTGAGTCCATGTGTTGCACTCTTTCATTTATAGAGTATATTTAGACAACCACCAAAGGAAATCATCAAACCCAGTCCTTGCATTAGACTAAAATCCAATCTCCTTTTTGGATACCATATACCAGCAATCCCACTTATCCTCTTTCTTACTGCCTTACTTATTTCTGGAAAATGAACAGGAAGGCGGTTTCCCCAAGAGAAATCACAATTTCATAGACTTCCCAGTGGAGTTTCGACTGAATTTGAAAACAAAATCCGGCTAACCCTCTTTCCAATAATCTACACTGATTTACCTTCAATGGGAAATCTAGAAGTTTGAAGTTGGCTGAAAAACTAAACTAAGATGCATTTAGAACTATCCTTCAACTAAAAACGAGAGTTTGATGCTATAGACGGAAATATGAAAATAGTGCACATTTAACAGTATTCCAATTTTATAGGAATGAAAATTTCCTGCCTGCATTAAAACAGTAAAGCAAATGGTTTGGAAAATACGTAATTATGGCTTCTCATGAGCATTCAGTTTCTACAGATTTAGGTCGATGGCATAATCACCTTTTAAAACCTCTACTAGGCTTAGGGTACTTCGAAGAACGGGGTGCAAGAAATGTGTTACTTGCATTTGAATTACTATGCTTGCTGGCAAAGAAAAATGTCACCAAAACCAAATATCTTATTTATGTAATACAATTTACAAAAACCCAAAAGATATTTATGAGAAGAAGCGTTTGCAATAGACGAATCATTCTCAAGTGTGAGATGATTGTTCTCAAATTATTTTTGCAAAACTCAATGAATCAGTTCGCCCCTAATAAGATCAGCTATGCCTTTTATCATCATCCCAGTCCCGTTTCTTAACCAATAATAATAATCACAAATTTTGGATGGCTTAGAAACGTCTGATTACACTATTTTGTATGGAAAATGTTTGTTTCTTTTGTGCTACTTGTGTTCCCACATTAGCGGAACTAAAACTAAAAAGCAGAGAGCTGCATAATATGACGACAGACGAATCATATTGGCTTAAGTGAATTGTCCGCTAGGGTGAAATAGAGACGGACTACTTACACCGAAGTCGGTTCTTCCATTATAATTGGCTTCTGGTTTCTGTCACAAGAACTATCTATAGCTTGCATTCAATCGTAGCAACTTTGATGATACAGACCAGAATCTTACAAAACTACACACCGCGTTTACACTAACGGTCGGCGTATTTACAGAAAATATTATCTCTCAATACAATAAATAAAATTATAGGTTCCTTGATAAGATTGATGGTACTTGAAAATCATAAACAAAACACGATAATGGCATGTTGCATGTTACGTCGTTGTGAATTCAAGTAAGATCAACAAACACTTAGGATTATGGTGAACTTTCTTTGAACATTAACCATATTCCTGATTCACATAACAAATTTTCTGGTTTCTCAAACATATTAAACTTCTCCTTTTTACAATTTCATTTGATTGGAAACGTAAAAGCAAATTAGTTTACAGCTCTACTAAAACATGAATCGATGCATATATTTGATGATCAATGAAAACTATCTCAATGCTCCTACACTCAAACCTAAACCTACTAGCCAAAATTTACATTTTTATTTAAAAAGTGGAATACATAAAATAGAGCCATGATGTCACGTTAGAAGCTTCGCTTTATGGACAATTTTATACAGTGTTTATGAACTGAAGAGCTGTGAGACGAGATCAGAGCCCATCGTGAAGACTGACTACTTGCTGTCGTCCAAAATTTGTTACGACGCAGTCAAGCAGTAAACAAGGATCAATATATATATATATATTTTTTACAAAAACTAAACTACAACTTGCTATATTTGCTTTCATGCTATCTGATCCAACTCTGATAAAGGATTGCATTTCACTCCGGTTCGACATCCAAAAAAGATTCAAAAGTCCTGCAGAGCAAGTGACATGCAAGTTGTTCATGTTAGTTGCTCAGCATTAAATTGTGAAAAGAGGCTTCACTCACAAATCAGCTTTGCATGAAATTCCTTCGGGACTCATATGGACACAATGCAATGGTTGTAGACCACATTGCATTGTCATAAATGTAAGAAGCCCAGGACTGGGTTTCTACTTTTGGTATTTGAACCGACTTAAGGACTTTCAATCCATCCACCCGGAAAATATCTTGAAGAGCCAGAGAAGAACGTTATCAGAGCTCATCTCATCCTTCTCATTTTTTCCGAACCAGTCCGCTCGTCTCACATTATTATGTAAGCTTAGCATATTATGTGTCCATGTGATACTTCTTGCATCAAAATATATAAGTAAATATATACTAGCAGTAGGGTCGTCGTCTTCACTCATGGAAGCAATCAACCACAATATAATGCTGCATAACTAAATGAGTATAAAATAATGTTACAAGGCATGTGCATGAATAATGCCAAGCTATATGTCTTTTAAGGGCTTCTTCCACCAACTTCGTAAATCCTAGCTTCCCCATTCGTTTTTCCAGTCAGTTCACCCGTTCACATCGACTTGACAGGCTGATTTATGCATTGCAGTAAACACACTTACAATACGCTACGTTAAGTAACACAGGGACCACCGTCCCTAATAAATCAGCCATAAAACGAGGAGACAAACCATACTTTTACTCAACAACCGGTCTTCTGTCTATGCCCCGCCACCACCCGACAGTTCTCATTGTGTCGTTTCTTTTCTTAAATGCCGCATAAATATGTGAAACCCTCAAAAACTTTGCCATAATGACAGCATCAATGAGGGACCAATAAAGAGGTGCAACCTTATTTTGTTTTAAAAAAATCAACGTGAATTACAGATGTTGTTAAGACAGAATCTCCAGTATTCTTAAATGTTTAGTAGAAATTGCACAGGTTTAAAAAAAGTCGTTTCAAGACTCAAAACATGGAAATTGGATACAAACTGAGTTTACTTTGCTGCGTAATAAACAAAAAGTACTAACATTATCTCTTACTCAATGTTCAAAGATGCTGAAATACTTTGCAATCAACGTGACAAAACTGTTATCCATATTATTATATTTGATACAAACGGTACGGTCCGAGGGACAACTCTTGAGGACCAAAATCTAGAGGAAAATAATATCAAGTTCTCAAGCGACTTAAGAATTACATTTTTCCAACTTGCTGATAACATCTCAGGTGAGTAGAGGACCATAAATGTTAGGAACACGTAATACAGAAAGATTGGTATTCGACCCTTATAAACACGTATGCACACATGTAGGTATGTAAACTCTCGTTGTCATCTTTAAGTTTTAGTAGGAGCATGAGGACATTTCTTACTTTACGACACCAACTCCAAAAGAAGTTTATTTTTTTCGTTCTGTCTATGACAAATCCAAACAGCCCTTCAACTGCAATAAAACCAACTGACAAGACGTTATAAGAACTTGAGCAGCCTACCCCAACCTGTCCAGGATTCCTATTTAATGACGACATGAATTATAATCTGCAGGAAAATAAATTTCCAAAGTTGATAATGATCAATGCATATTATCACGCGCACAACCACATGTGTCATCTCCATCGAAAAAAGACAGAACGTCACCTACTGATTTATCCTCTCTGACAATTACTAATGCCCCGTTACCTGCACCATACAAATGGGTATATAGGCACCCCAAATGGCTTTATAGCAACGTCACCAAACCAAGAGCAAGTCGACCAGTGCGTGCAGTTCGAGAGGGAATAATGTTACGAAACAACTTTACTCTTTTTCACTGGCATTATGAAGCAATTTCATGTGTGGAAAAATTCAAATGAGAAATAAAGTTGGAGAATATTTGGTGGAAACAAATACACTTTGCATTCATGCAAACGAAACTCTGTCGCAATAAATCTTTGAGTGCATCCCTCCATTCACAACTTCATTAAGGAAGAATTCTAATAAAGCAGATTCTGGCAGCACCTGGGTGGTAGCTTATTTCGGGACACAAGGGTAAAGAGCACATAAAAAAGGAAGAGCGACAGGTCCCGTCAATTAGCTAGCCAAATAATGCAGTTCAACCCCCAACAGATCATTTCATACCCATGTGCACATTATCAAGCTACACTTGAGCTCCACTTATTATAATGTAACAATAAGCTAAACTAGAGTTCAAGATGGAATGCATTTTAGAAATACTTTCAAAGGATTTTAGCAATTTATTTTGCTGCTACTTCAAATTATCCCTTTTTACAAACCCATTTTTTAACAGTTTTCTTTCTTAAGCAGCCGCTCAGTGAAAATAATTTTATGATTAATATCATACCAAAGGAATATATTCGTCTCCACATCATGTGTCGGCCAATGATAAACACACATTTAGTTTTTTCTAATAAAAGCATTGCATATCAATGTACTTTTATTTCCATTTAGATGCCTTTGCTTCTTAGCTGGTGGTACATTACCTAGCTACTGCTGCTGTTTGTTCGATAAATTTTTAAATTCAGAGATTCGGTAGCTCAAAGGACTCCCAGTTCTATTGCCTTTTTAAAATACCTGGTCATGGGGCCACCCTCCTCCCATTGTTAGCATAAATAACAAGAGCTCTCTCTCTCTTCTTTTTTATTCCGAGTGTTTTCCATTTTAATAAACAACCTACATTTACCGCTCGCTTTTTTGAAAGAAATAAATTTCAGATGTATCATGTAATGCTGGGATGTGACCATTATTTCACTGGACACAGAAATACTTATCTAGTGAACCAACCAATCCAATGCCCTTTTTGAAAGGAGTGAGTGAACAATGAAGAAGCACCATATGAGTCTGAAAAAAAGTGATGCATGTTTATAAAATGAATGCTTGGATTCTTTCATGAGATGAATGACATGTTATCGGTGGCAGGCACAAAAGATGGAACAACGTGATACGTAAAATAACCAACCAGCCTTTTGAATAGGGGTCATATTACAATGATCACACCTCGTTTACTCTCATATCACCATTTTGAATCTCGACAATTATTACTATCTATACAATTCTCTGATTCTCCAGAGGCTGCACAAAACCTTGCATCCTTACCACACGTAATGATTAAAATTATTTTACAGTGAATGAAAGAAGGGAAGAAAAGAATGGAATGAGAAAAGCCCAGTTTTATTTGTAGTAGCCACTAGTTTCTTAACAATAAATTGGGTCTACGCATCGATTAATGAATAGGTTATTTCTTCGTGAAGTTATGCGTTTCCAATGTTGAGCCGTAAGCAATGACGAGAGTCCAGTACTTCGTGAGTGGATTCGTGAATGTATTTGAGTATAAAAGTTGGCATCATGGAAAAATTGACGCCGGTGCCACGTTGGTTTGAGAGTTCACTCTGCGCATACATTAAAAGTATTAGTTGGCTGTATTTCATAATAAAACCTACATAATATGAAGTGGTTGTTAAATAATGAGTCGAATCCTTTAGATCCAAACCTCTCCCCGTTTCATCTCGACTTTGGTTGCTTTTTCTTGAATGAATTGTAGCTTACTATTAGTCGATAACCTTTCGGCAAAGTAGTTAGACAGACACCCCTTCAGCTTTATCAATAGCAAGCTTGTTCATTGTTGAGCAGGAGGATAAACTACATGATGAAAAGCGCTACAGATTGTAAAGCAATCGTGAGTTAGCCCCATGCTCAAAGGTTGCCGATCTCTCGTAATAAGATGAGCGGCTGGAGCTAATGAAATGAGTGAACTCCCATGATGCTTTCAAGATATGCACACATCTCAAGAGCTCATAATAATGCCATGAATAAAATGATTTCAAAGGCTAAAGGTGGAAGAGAAAAAAAAGACTAATTTCCACATTTGGTTTTGCTCCTCATTAAAAATTAAAATTTTGGAATGAGATGGCGCCGCTTTCTCTACATACTAAATCTTTCTCGCAAATTACTTTTCAGCAGCATGAGCAAACAAACAATGCGTGTTTTTTTTCAATTTCCATAAAAGCTATCATACTTTGCAGATATATACTGTATTTGTAGATAAATTAATTTAAAACAAAGGTAAATGTAGCCACTGTATTAAAACAGAGATTCAATCTAACTTTTAAAATATTCTTTGAAATATAAATGGAACGAAGGAGTCTCCATTGCAAATCTAATATAAAAACTTGATACCAATACATGGATCAGACTTAAAAAGCTGTTTTCATTCAGTTTTCATGTCGGTTAGAGCCGTTAAGTTCTCCATTGACAATGATAGCGAGCCTCTTTAAGCATTGTCAATCGATACGTAATACTGTATTTGTAGATAAATTAATTTAAAACAAAGGTAAATGTAGCCACTGTATTAAAACAGAGATTCAATCTAACTTTTAAAATATTCTTTGAAATATGAATGGAACGAAGTAGTCTCCATTGCAAATTTAATACAAAAACTTGATACCAATACATGTCCATGTATCCAGATCAGACTTAAAAAGCTGTTTTCATTCAGTTTTCATGTCGGTTAGAGCCGTTAAGTTCTCCATTGACAATGATAGCGAGCCTCTTTAACCA
The DNA here is from genome assembly GCA_036850725.1 of Orchesella villosa. Classification (NCBI taxonomy): domain Eukaryota; kingdom Metazoa; phylum Arthropoda; class Collembola; order Entomobryomorpha; family Orchesellidae; genus Orchesella; species Orchesella villosa. Next base: position 955 of record JAANSM010000862.1, on the reverse strand, counting down.
TTGTCAATCGATACGTAACGCTTTTGTGTTGTGCATTTCAAGTACACCGCATTATATTACGGATCTATTGGACCATTGATCAACTGAATTAGAACTAAAGATATTGTAAAGTAAAGGGCTTGTTGAATAGAAACTGAGGGATAATGGATGCACATTCACATTTCTGATACTGATAGCACAGGCAACATATTAAAAAAGGTTGAGAGGTGGCTTGTTAAGTGCTCGTTTACAATTGTTTTGTTGTTACTTTGTTACATAGAAAAAGGAAAGGTGTGGGGGAAGATGCAATATGCAATGCATTCAGTAATACATTCATCGGTATACATCACTCCAACTAGCTGAGCTTTTTGAAACATCTGCACCCATAAATGTATAAAGTGTGAGTCTTGTATGAATTTTTCAACAGGATTTTCCTTTGATAAAACAATTTGGTTTCGGTTCAATAGTAAAAAGAGTGGTGGTTGAACTTTGAAATGTAATGATGTAAAAGTGGAAAGCCAGATGCTGAATTTCCATCACAGAAACTTCCATTCTATGATCATATTCACATTAAGTTCATCAGCACAGGTAACCATTTACTTAATTTGTGTCAAATATTACTGCATTAAATTTAAGTACAAAAAGTGATCCTGGAAAGCGTGCCAGTACGTTTGAGAATGGATCAATACAGAAGCATTCCAAATATGAGAAATAACAATCCATTACAACACCATGCAATATTTCCTTGTCGAGAGTAATGCCAAGACGTACTCACACCCGACAAAACTAAGCAATGAACTCTTCTGCACGAAAAGATGAGATAGAGAATTCAGACAAGGATAGCGGGGAAGAGGACCATCTTCCAGGGAAAGAAAGTGCACCTTCCATTGACGCTAGGGAAACGATTTGAAGTCTATGCTTTTTCATGTCGTATTTTTTCCACTGAACTACGAGTAAAAGTTAGTTTCCAAGGAAG
>JAANSM010000861.1:0-22632 GCA_036850725.1 Orchesella villosa | reverse complement strand
ATTATAGCTGGTGGTACGGTAGTATGATGATGTTATGTAATAGGGATGTTGGTGTTTTGGTATATGCATGGGTAGTTGGTTGTGCTTGGATGGGAGATGTAAAGCTCAACAGGTTTGTTACGCGGTGTAAACAAGGGGTAATGTGAGGACATGGATGTGTTTCATTGTGAGGCAAGTGTGTTAGATGAGATGCAGAGGTGGTGGATCTGGAAACAGGAATTTAATCTGAAGGCCAGACTTGTTGATGATGTTTGTGCTTTTATTTGATGCTGAAGTATTTGTCGTGTTAAATACATTGCATTTATTGTAATTTTAATTTCGAAAGTGGATCAGGGTTGGCATAAAAGCCCAAAGATTATTTAAAAACAGTGCCATGGATGACCCTGTGTGGGAGATTATGAATGGTAAGTTATTTTAACTTTTCATGGAATGATTTATATATTAAAAATTTTATTTATATTTCAGAGAATCGGATGGTCAGTGTTCCGAAAGGCTGTATCCTTTTGAAGATGGAAAAGGATGATTGGGAATTGTCTGTTTTTCGAAGTTTTAATGCAGTTGTTGTTGGGCTACCGTCAAAATTTCAAATTGATTTGCAGTGTTTAGATACACAAGGATTGACATGGAAAGTGCACAATAACAATACACTTTGTATAGTGCCAACAGAAGGTCGTAAGAAACCTGACATTGTTAAGGTGAAACGAATAAAAAGTGATAATTTTGAGTTATTTGATGTGTTACAAATAACTTTTCGTGACGACATGATGAAAGTGACATTTTCTTGTGAGTTTATTTACAAAATTCACGGTTGCATTCAATATATTGAGGTGATTAGAAAAGACAATGACTATGAATTGAGCATTAAAGATGCACAGTGCAATGCTAACGACAATGATACTGGTGCACCAGTAATCGTTAATGGAATGTCCGGGAATGGCATTCGAATTGAGAATATGTTTTATGTAAATGAAATGAATATTAGCAATTCTGGAACTCTGAATATTCGTGAAACTCGTGTTTCTGAAGTTGATGCTACTGTACGTCCTCCAAATATTGTGGAAGATGGAAGGAGAGATAGGCCAGAATTTCAGCGTTTTCCTTCTGTTTCTCCTGAATATGCGGCTATTGAACCAGTTGGTTCATCAAATAATTTGGAAGGAAATGAAATAACCCGTCCACAAACATCAAATGCTGATTTGGTTCAAAATTATGAAGAAGCATCTGCGAGTTTTCAATTGTCAAATCCATCTTTGATATTAAATCGGATTCCAAACAAGGTACATTTCATGAAAAGTTGGCTGGCTGAGAGCAATGAAAATCAGGATGTTGGAAATGAAGATTCTGTGGAAAACAGTGACTCAGCAAATGAGTTAGTTGATGAAGCTGGAGATACTCCTTCTCCTCCAAAGACTCCTGATCCATACGCCGAGGATATGGAAGAGTATATAAATTTAAAATATCTGTTTGAAAGAACAATTTGTTGATTCAAATTTTAATAAGGCTTGTTTTATTCTTAGACAGGGGGAGCAAAGTGTGAGCGCTTTTCAGTGTGATGTCTGTGCTAAAGAGTACAAAACAAACTATTCATTGAAGCGGCACAGGTACTATTATCAATTATTTATGCAATATATTATAATGTATGTTTATGTATTCATGAAATTTAATTGCCTTTATATTTATTTTAGAATGAACAAGCATAAAACCAAGTTTGAGTACAGCGTACCCAAATCCAACATCACAATTTTTTGCGAGTGTGGAGCAAAATATACGCATCCATCCAGCCTTTCTCGACACAAAAAGGAATGTAAAAAGGCAATTAAAGCCCGAAAAAAGCGTAAAGACAAAAAGAAAAAGTCTAGACAATGATTACAGTGTGTTCAACTAATATATGATTTTTTTCATGTGTATATATCATTTTAACATGTTTTTATCAGTTTGTATTATGAGCGAGTAATGCTAATTTGTATGCATCATGGAGAGAATGGCTTATCGTTTCAAATTTTAATTGGCATGAGTTGACTGTTTTTAATAAAAGTTTATGATCATATTATGCTTTTCACAAGTTGTGTTGTAATAATAGCTCATACATTTTATCAGTGAGCAAAACAAAATCTCGAGGATGAATTACTGTGCTGACAAATACTGTCTTCCCTTCGCTGTTTATGGACGCTTTTCCAATCCTTATGCCAACCTGAGAATGTGGTTCGTCAATATATGCTCGAAGACGAAAATGCACAGTGTACAGAACCCCATTTTCCTAAAGAAGATATGCATATTACAACATGTTTTATAATTTACGATTAAAATATATTATGTTGTCTCACCATCCAAAACTTAGTGTCTTCAATGTCGTTGTTTTTTAGACATGGGCCTACGTAACACATTTCATCCTCAATGCCTGTTATTTTTGACCTTAGCGAAATAAACTTTTCCACGACGCTTCTAAAATCTTTGTTTTCAAAGAAGAAATCAATTTTATCCTCAGAGTAGACTTGTATATTGTAGCCCCATAGAATGCTTTCAAGTTGCACATTATCGCTGATGTGTAATTTGGATTGGAGTACAGGCATGATGATTAAGTTACTTGTGAAACAAAAAACAACTAAATGTGCTTAGATAAGATAGCTTGACCCTTTTATATGAAAGTCAGATTTCATGAGCATCATACAAATTCGTTTCATAAATGCAGTTGGAGTAGACGACGATGAAAATTATTTTGTCAGTTTGCTTTCAAAACAGGTCTTGGTAACATTCACTTTAAAGTTTTCATGGACACATTCAGAATGAAGAAGATAACATTTTTGATTTTGTTCTTTTCTTTGTGGACAATGCTCTATGCGTGTCATACTATAAAAACTTGCGATCATTGTTATATAAATCAGGGGTGTGTTTTTGTGATTCTGAAAGTCAATAATTCTGGTATTTGTATAAAAGCGACAGATGTGAAACAAGTTGGAAAGATGGTTTTGAGGGCTTCAAATTCTCGTCAATGTTTCTACGCTAATAAAGTTCTTGACTGTATGTAAGAATGTTTTAATGATTGACATATATATTTTTTATTACTGATATAATGATATATATTTTATTCCAGTACATGCGCCTAAACCCAATGACCAGGTGGCCAGCACAACAGACACGAATCGTTCTGCATCACATCGTGGGAATTTGAGTAGGGATAACATTCCATTTCTACCAAAAGTTAGCATTGCTCCACGCGTGATTAGCAACGAGACAACTATGAAGACCATTATTTCAACTCATTTGATTCCTACAATGCCTACCGTAGCATTATCCCAAAATGCTGCCCGTCCAACATTACCTTCAACGAAGGGTTCTAAAACTAGTTTGGCAGGTACTCAAGAGAAAAGCGAGACGGAACGAAACTTAGCAGTACTTGATAACACGGGGATAGCTCACAACATAGGACCTTTAGTAGGAGTTTTGTTAATTGCCAGTAATAAAACTAACGTTCGGACGACAGATGGTGGAAGAAACATGCCAGCACAAGGTATCGCGAATAAATTACCTAAGCATGATATCTTCAACAGTGACCATGCGATAAACAGAACAATCGTGACATCAAACAATGTATCTTATTCCGTCTCAACAGAAGATCCAATTAAAATGAAGTCCCACATTACTAATGAAACTATCCCATTTGTGAAAAACGTGACAAAATTACAAAGTTTAACAAATGGTTCCTTTCTTCTAAATGCGAGCAATGCTAAAAGTGACAATACTACTATTCAAAATGTGGTTTCACCGAATAACATTTCAATGCAAAACTCTAAAGTGGCTTTGAATGGATCTATAATCAAATACTTTTTATCAACAACAAAACGCCCGACTTCTGAGAACAAAAACTTTGGAGTTGAAGAGAAGATGTTAAATTTAACGACCGAATTGAAGAATAATACAAAACTAATGGAATCAAAATGCGATAATGAGTGGAATTGAATCACAAAGGATATATTTTCTCAAATTATTCCTTCGTTTGTCTGCCGAAATGTATGATTGTTTTTAGGAGCAATGCTAAATTATTTGATGCAATGAGTAACAGGGTAATATGACATTTATGTTTAGGTTTCTGAGAACAGAATGGGCAAATATGCGAGGTCACTCTGCACAGAGGTGAAATTGGCAGATCAGCTTAAGCAGATACTTCCAGAGAGGGTTTTTGCAGAGACAATGCTTAATCCAGCCCGACGAAATGAATATATTTGTTCCAGCCTATTTTTCCAAAGAAAATGGTGCCACAAAGGCCCCGCTTCTACCAAGGCTCATCAGATGTCATGGAAAGACAATTCTGCTTATGGTTCGCCCTTATTCCGACAAATGGATAGTTACAAAGGCTGCAAAATTTCAGTAAGTAGTGTTGTTTATAGTTAAAATTATGTTTCATAATGGTGCAATGCTAACGTTCTATAAATTTCTATTTCCAGATTGCTAATGAGACTGAAATCATGAGATTTGCTCGGTCAAAGTGTCGTTCTGCAATGCTAGGCCAAGACTTGGATCTTCAAAATGCGAATGATAAAATTTATTTTGTGTTAAATGATGCAGCCAGAAACACACACAAGTGTGATGTTTTGTTTTATCGTAAGAAGCATTGCTATGATTAATCAATTGTTTTTATACACATGAATTTTGCCAATAGGCCTAATTGAATTTATTGAGTGGAATAAACTGTACATGATTTTGAAATTTTAAAATTTTGAATTTGACTAGAACTTTGTAACCCGCATAATAGTTAATAATAGACAAACTTTCTATCTTAACTAAGTTTTGGTTTTTCTACATATATACTACAATTTTGTTTCAGTCTTTTTAACTTTTAAATTTTTTTAAACAATTTCTTATAAACTTTTTAACTTTTTAAACACTTTTGTACTGTTTTGAATGTATTTAGCTTCGGATTTTTTATGTTTTTAAAACTTTTTTTGTAGATTTTTGCTGAACTTTCACTTGTTTGGAGTTTTTTGAGTTTTTGAGACATTTTTTTGTGGATTTTTGGTCAATTATCACTTTCACTTTTTGGATTTTTTTGTTTTTAAGCTTTTTTTGGGTTTTTAGGTTATTAATAACTATTAAAAACTTAATACTGGTAACAAGTTCCTGAATACTGTAAATGAGAGGTAGTTTAAGCTGCAATAGCTGGTTGATGGCTGGCCTGCCGACGTTTTCTATTGTCTGCCTGTATAGCTGCATACTTCCGTAGTAACTGGTTAATGCGGGAGCACATGAGATAGAATTCACTTAACGTTAAAGTCGCAAAGCTTCCATATTGCGTATATTTTTCCCCGTTTTCTAGCAGTCTCTCCAATGGTCGTTCACTCTCTTGGAATAGTCGAACTACCACTCCTGCTTTCCCACGAAAACTGTATGGCTTCACATATATCCTTTCTGATCGAAGTCGTTTTGTACTGGTGCAACTGAAGAATACTGTCCAATCTGGATGCCAAAACTTTTGCTCACCAACGACTTTGGCAGCGTGTTCCTTTTGAAGCTTCTTTCCAAGGGGGATGAGGACTTTTCTGAGGAACGTCTTTGCCAAGGATGCTCGCCAAATAAATATAGATGGATTTCCTCCTATAAATAAATAAATGAAATAAAATTAAAAGAGGTTGTTTCACAGCGCAATGCTAACTGAGCACTGCTAAGGGCAATGCTAACCGATTGGAAAATTAGCGATCGATAAACAAATATAGCATACCTTGGTTCTCCCGTTTCATCACCATTAGGTATTTTTTCTTCAGCGCATGTTTGTAAAGGCGGAAGAAAAAAGCAGGACTGCTATCCAGGACATCTGGGGTCTCCCAAAAGCTTGGGTCGTCCCACGGAGCCTGCAAGTTGGCTCCAGGTGAGTATTGTGCCATTGTAGCAAGATCTTCAAATTGCTTTGGAATAACAGAGTCTTCTTATCCCGTTCCTGAGTTTTCCACCTCATCATCCTCGTCCTCTTCTTCTTCTTCTTCCTCTTCTTCTTCTTCTACTTCTTCCTCCTCACCGGGTGGAATCTCTTCAGCATGAAATCTTGCTATTGCGATAGGATCAATGGATGGTTTTGGAATATTTGACCATTCACGTTTTGGTTTGAATGAGGGTTGGGTCAGGTCAAGGGGAGCATCAGTTGGTGTTGTGGGGTTGAGGGTGGACTGTGAAGAATCGTCAGAGTATGGAGGCTCTATAATCTCCACTTCTTTGCATGCCTTCTTACGGGGCACCTCTCCATCATCTCCAACAAACATACGCTTCTTACCCGCTGACATGGTTAAGGATATGGGAGTACGACGGAAACTGAAAATACACAATAAGATCGGCATATATATAGTAATAACTTGTATATTATTAAACGCTTCGATGTTAGAGCAATGCTAATTTTCAGCTTACCTATAAGGACAGTCGCAAAGCTGTGTTACAGGCAGTAGAGAAAACGAACGACAGGCAACGAGACTTCGTTTTCTTGGCTCTTTTATACTTTCAATCTCTTAAAATGGCACAGGAAATTGCGAGGAACGAGGCAAGATTAGCTCAGTATTGTAAACCCATGAGCTATTACAAAAGTTTTATCTCCTCTCAAAATAAAGGAGATCCATTCAAACAAACTTTTCATCATGGAGCTAATTATATTCTAGCTACTCCGGAACAGAGAGCAGTAATTGCGCAGCTGGAAAAGCTAATAGAAGAAGCAAAAAAACGTCGCGTTCGTGCTGTTGTTCTTGGATCTGCTGGCTCAGGTTTTAATATCAATTTATTGTCGGTAACCATCTGTCATTCTTGAATTTAAAAATTTTTTTGTTTAATAGGAAAATCGTGGGTTGCACGAATAATCTGTCAGCGACTAGTGAAAAATAAATATAAGTACTTGTGTACTTCTCATGCAGCCCTTCCAGCGAGTCTCATGGATAGTTGCACATTATTTAGTGCTCTTGCTATATACAACTACAAAACTAGGTTAGAAGAAATACCATCATTGCCTGTACCAAAAAACGTTAGAAAGGCAATAAAGTCGATACAATTTTTGATTATTGATGAAATAGCTGTTCTGGGTTGTCGTCATTTAAATATGATTAGTAAGCGCTTGTCAGTCATTCGTCAATGCAATGAAGATTACGGAGGATTAAACGTTTTATTTTTTGGCGATTTCAGCCAATGTGACGCAATTTTAGATCTTTGTTTGCTTCGCACGGTTGAAGAAATTTCACTTGTTGATGTAGATGCGCAATTAGGTTTATCATTATTTCATTCTTCAAAGTTTTTTCATCTTCATGGTTTGTTTGCTTCGCACGGTTGAAGAAATTTCACCTGTTGATGTAGATGCGCGATTAGGTTCATCATTATTTCATTCTTCAAAGTTTTTTCATCTTCATGGTAATATTCGTCAACAAGAGGATCCTATATATGGAAAGATTTTGCAAAACATGCGAAATAGAACAATGACTTATGATGACTTGGCTTTATTGAGCACGAGACTTGAAGAAACCCTTGATATTAATGAACGTACAAAGTTTCAGCATGTAATCCGGATTTTTGGAACAAATAACGAAGTAAACGAATGGAATAACACTTATGCGCTACAGCAAAATCAACCCTTGGTTAAACTCACACCGTTTCTATTTTCTAAATGTCAGCACTGTAGTGTTCTATATCCTCCTGTATTAATTGGAGAGAAAATGAATGTAATTCTTAAAAAAAACGTATCAGTAAAACTACGGATAGTAAATGGATCCCGTTATAGAATCCATAAAATTGTGTTCCATTCAGCCGACAAATATCAGACTGAGCCGAGTTTTCTTGTTTTGGAATCTGTGGATAGACGTTATACAGGAAAAAGTTTGTCAAGTAATTTATCTCTTTTTCCGTTGTGTCGATCATCAGAAAAGATTTTTTGTGTGCATCAACAAAAACTCATTACAGTTCAAAGCTTTAACATTGCATTATGTTATGCCTTAACTGCACATCGTACCCAGTCACTTACGATGTCAGCAGCTGTTGTGAATTTAAATTCATTTGGATCAAACTACGACAAGAAAGCATATACGGCTTTTTCTCGAGTTAAAAGGCTATCTGATCTAATGATTTGCACTCCGTTGCCATTAAAACATTTTTTTCCTCCTCCGAAGGACTGTGAATAGTGTATAGACAACCGAATGGTTAAGTTGTTCCTGAATACTGCAAGTTGAGAGCTTGTACAGTTGTATTATAATGTATATATTTCCATCGATGAGGACCTCCAAATCCACTCAAATGGAGGGGAAGCAAAAGCCGTGATAAGATTATAATCAAAAACCTGATCTTACACGATTATTCATTCCTAGCCATGAGAGATAGCAAACTTGGATCCGGTCTGTTTTCTTAGTAAAAGTGTATGAATTACTCAAAAAGTTAGCATTGCTCCTTTTAGGAAATGGAGAGTGCGGGCTAATCTGAAGAGAAACGGAAACGAGTAATAATAGTTGTACTGACCATTAAAATTAATTGCGCATAGAGCGGAAGTTGATATCTCAGATAAGATTGACGTGCGTGTATTTATTCGCTCGTCAATATTACCTGAGCAACTAATTCCGTATGTCTACAAGACAATACTTCCGGCGAGCCAACAAAAGGACTGTTTCCGAAGTTTACGTTTGGTTTACAGTTAAACAAACTGAAGAAATCGCGGTGAATTTTTAGTAATGTACTACTATGCTGAAATTAAGTTGCACGTACGCGGCTAAAACTTGAAATCCTCCAAAGTCATGACCAAAACTTCATGCTCCGATGTTATTCAAGGACAGGTATATTTGAGCAATTCTTTATTCGCGATTATCTAATATTCAGAATGTAATATGATATAATATGGGTATTTAAAGGCAAATATTTTGCTATACATCATCAGTTTTTCCCTGTCTCGGATTCGCGTCACATCATAAGGGTTTCAAACCCAAAGTTTAACAATTTATGATTGCTAAATTAGTAGCATTGCTCTACAAGATTGTATTAACTAAATATGGATAAGTACAATTCTTCAAGTGCATCAAAACTTATCTGTGTGAAAGATAAACATCATCGTGTGTTTGTGTGCATTTGCTGTAAATGTGTTTACTGCTACGATTGTGAAAAATCTTTTGGAAGAAAATTTTTTCAATTTCTAAAACAAATGAAAAGTTTTTTATTATTAAATGATAAAAACTAAATCATATTTAAATATGGAAAACAATATAACTAAGGCATTATGGATAACAGCTAATACACCTACAAATGAGCAATGTTACAAAGATAAAGATCATTTTGTGTTAACGTGTGAAGTGTGTTGCTCAGATTTTTGCGAATTTTGTGACAAGGAATGTACTCGGTTTATTTACTATGGATATTGTGGAAGATGTACAATATCAAGCCGACAAAACTTTAAACCTTTCGAAACAGACAAAAACAAAAATTGATATTAGCTGTAACAACTTTAATCACAAGTTCCAGGAATGCAATTTGTGCCTCTGTGACTTCTGTACATTGTGTAACAATCAATACATATATCTGTCTGGTTTTGTGTATTGTAATAAATGCGTAAGGATTCCAGCACGACCAAAATCGTAATTGGATTGTAATTTACGAATAGAGAAAATTAGTTCAACCGTCAAGATGAAGCGTAAAATTCCAAGATTGGTAAGTTTTGAAAATTAAACATTTAAATTTTTACTTGCTTATAATTTTCTTTTTGTGTTAAATATAGTTTCATTGTGGTTATCCACGATGCCCCTACACATCAGAAAGTGCTAAAGATCTTGATGATCATGTACAGAATTTACATTTTTGCTCAAACTGTGGAAACACGTATTTAAATAAGCATGAACATGGGTGTCAGGAGGAAAGTTTACGGGTTTTGACTGGATCTGGAACAACAACAATTGATGAGCAGATTGCAGATGTGCAAACGTCATTTCAAGTGTCCTCTAGGGCTCATAAGGATGCTTTAATTTGTTTCAAACACACATTTGATCAAGAAAATTCGTTTGTTTTGCTTGATATGGCATTAAACTCTGTATATAAGGATGCACACAAATTACTTCAAAGTATTTTGAATACGTACGGTAGTTTCAAGCTTAAGTGTACATACACGTTGAAATTAGAGAGTATGAAAACTAAACAAGAAGCAATTAGATACTTCCATTCCCCATTTTTGGCTGTGACACATGAAAAATTCATTCCAAATGTGCTACAATACAGTGTTAGATATGTGCAAAGTATAATTCAGTTGTTTAATCAGGCTGAATCAGGCCACAGAGTTGTATCTGTACTTTTTTTGGAACTTACGTTAGCCAAATATACGGGTAAAGCCGCTAGGTATTTGCCATTGCCTCTTAAATTAAGGAAAAGGAAAGGATGGATTTCGATTCGAAACGAAGACAAACCTAACTGCTTCTTTCTTTCAATTATTGCTGGCCTTTTTCATGACGAAATTACTCGTTCACTAAAACCAAATGTTGAAAAGCTTACTACAGGTCAAAAAGGTTACTTGCGTGTAAAGTTGCAAAAACCTGAAACATATGAACATATATTGGAGGAAATAAAACGGACAAAATCTTTGGATATTGAGGGCTATGAAAACGAGGTTGACCTAAATAACTTAGATTACTTTGAAACCTCTAATAACATTAGTATATCCGTGTACGCTTATGATGACATAGCTGAAACTGTAATTCCTCTTCGTATGACAAGAAAAGAGAAGAGTGTCCAGCATATTTCTCTTTTTTTTGTAGAGAAAGCACAACTACCATGGCAAGAACAAGCTCAATATCCTAATGTTGAAAGCCATTATGTACTACTCAGTGATGTAAATAAGTTTTTTTGTGATGGATCACGAAACAGGAAAGGAGTTTGTAAATTTTGTGGTGTAGCTATACGCTCAAGCTATTTAGAAAACCATCAAAATCGGTGTCAGAATGTCTTTGACATTCAGATTCGATTTCCAAAAGAAGATCATCATAAGCCTAATGGGTTTTTTAGACTCATGGATTGTCCGTACAAAATAACATGTGAAATTTTACCTTCCATTATGGCTGATGGGAGTGTAAATGTGCTTGGTTATATGCTCATGGGATTAGGCGTGAATAACGAACAACTATTTATTACAAGATACATCGGATCTGATGCAGTGGATGTTTTGGTATCAGATTTAATACACTGGTCTGAATACTTACTTGAGAAAACTACAACTAATCACTTACCTCTGAAACCGACATATGAAGATCTCATAGCCAAGCAAAACGCAACTGAATGTCCAGTGTGCCTCATTTCGTTTGCGGATCCGGGCACAGTTAAGACTTACCATCACTCACATTTCAATATTAATGAAAGTATAGTAATTGCGTGTTCTAAATGCAATGTACAAATACAAGCAAAACGATTTATTACCATTCTGATGAGTAATGCTACAACTATTGGCATAAATTTACTTTTAAAAGCACTCAATGAACAAGCCTCGACACGGCTTGTCATGATTCCAAAGAAAAACCAAGGGTTTGTTGCTGTAAGCATTATGAAATTACTCCGTTTGATTGGATTTGACTCTTTTTTTGATGACAAGATAGAAAATGTGTTTCAAAAATGGTTTCAAGCAACCTATAAATCCCATTTTAATTTGTTCTTATCAAAATTTTCTCCAGATGAAAACTTTCTGTATTTTCCTCATAATCGTTATAAAACAAACGAATGTCTCGTGAACAATACTTTTCCTGTAGATGGATCATATTTTGACTTGTTTCTAGAACGAGAACTTAATTTAAATGAACGAGCTACTATGAAGATGGTGTTTGATAAGTATAATTGCAAATCAATGCAGGAATTTGCCTATTTATGGGTGCAGCACAGACTTTACACTTTTAATGGAAAATTTTTGGCCTCAAATTCATTATTAATTTCTTTACTGGAATATTTTTGGCCTTAAATATATTTTTAATTAAAACACACGGTTGTTCAATTTGGGGAGATATTAGTTTAGCTTCATATAGTTACGGTGTTGCAATGCATAAATCAAAACTTGGTTATGATTATATAAAAAATCAAGAAATTTGGCAACTCGCAAGTGAAAGTATTTTGGGTCCCATTTCAAGTGTATCAAGACGTTGTGCCACGGCCATGTCTGAAACACTTGGAGACAGAGTTATGGATAGTGAAAGGAGTCATATTTTATATTGTGATTTAAATATGCTTTATAGTTTTAATATGACATCAGAACTACCGTACTCTGATTACTACGTTTTAACTAGGGAGGAAGTCGAAAATTTTAGTTTTGACGTTCTCTTGAACCCGGGAGAGTATGGGTACTTTATAAACGTTACATTGTTGTACCCCGATTCATGTAAAAAGATTTCAGTAGACATGCCATATTGCCCAACAAGAGAAAAAATTGTTGAGCAAGGCAATTACTACAGTAGTAATGATATGGCAGCGCATAAAATAATATTACATCAAAATACTAAAAAACATGTTTCACTTTACTACAAAAACCTTCTTTTTTATATGAAACGCGGATTAATATTGGAACAAGTTCATTGGATTCTACGTTTCAAAACTCGGAAATGGTTAGAACCTTTCATACAGAAAAATATTGATGTGAGACGGAGTGCTGCAAACAAATGCGAAGCTGACGTTGCAAAGCAAATGAATAATCGTGTATTTGGAAAACTATTTGGAAACAGTGGTGACACTAACCAATATTTCTGTAATTCAAGTACTCACGCAATTCGATATTCTCGTCGTCATAATTTCAAGGATGTTGTTTTACTCACAGATAATCTAAGTGTTTTTAAAATGGGTAAAAAATCCAGAATTGAAAACAAGAATATTTTAGCAGCTGCGACAGTCTTGGAACTTTCAAAGTTGCGGTTGTATGAATACTGCTATGCTCTTAAAGATTACTTTGGAGAAAGAATGTCCATAATGGGAATAGAAACTGACGCCCTGACAGCTATCATATATGACCCCCAAAATTGCTATTATGATGATTTATGGAAATTGCGTCATTTATTTGATTTTTCGAACTTGCCATCGTCACACGTTCTCTATTCTACCGATAACACAGGCAAACCTGGAAAATTTAAAATTGAAATTCCTTACGTTAAAGATTTTATTAAGCTGAAGCCAAAAGTGTTTGCGATGCGATATATTTGTACAAATTCAAGTTGTGACATGCATTGTGTAGAGTGTGATGGTACTGGAATTTGTGAAAGTATAAAAGGAAGCAAAGAATCCTTTTCTAGTTATCAAACAGCATTGAAGCAAGACGTACCTGGAACTCCTAGGTTTAGCCTAAAATCTGATATTAATTGTATTCGTGTTTCGGAACGACAGTCTGCTACTTTAAGAGTGACTCAAAGCCATTTATTGCCTGAAAATTTGAATACTACTCTTCCCATGGGAAGCACAAAGGCTCATAAAGATGGACACTGATAATTCGATAGTAGATTTACGAATAAAACACCCTTCAACAATGATGATAGCTGCAAGAAGTAAAGGAGGCAAGACTTTTTTAATAAAACAGATAATTGAAGAACGGGATAAAGTATTTTCAAAGAAAATTGACTTGGTTTTGTACTTCTACAAAATTTGGCAACCAATGTACTCGAGTCTATCAAAAGACAAGAAAGTTATATTTAGTACAGACCCATCAATTATAGAAGAACATATTGGAAAGGACTTGTTTGTGTTTTACGATGACATGCTCCTTGATATTTCGTTCAATCCAAAAGAATTGCAAAATTTATTCACGGTACGCAGTCATCATCTTTCAATTTCAACGGCGGTCCTCACACAAGCCTTATTTTTTCACAATTCCAGAATTTTGCAATTAAATATGGATTACCTCGTTTTGTTTTCGTTTAATCGTGATATGCAAATGATTACTAGATACTTTTCCCAAATTAATCCATCTATTTCCAAAAGACTCCTAGCAATTTACCAGGAATGCACGCGAAAACCTTATTCGTATATGTTTATATCATTTTACCCCGGAGAACCAGATATAGCACGCTTCCGTAATTCAATATTTGTTGACAAAAATCTTGTGTTATACAATCCATAATGAAACCAAAATTAAAGGAAATTGAATTTCTCCGAGTCCTATCTACAGCTTCATTGGACGAAGGAACAGAATTATTAAAAAATGCTACAAATTCACAGCGTGAAGCAGTACTATTCTACCTTTCAATACGTCAAGACCCTTCTCAACCACCTCTTCATTTATGTGAAAATACTTTTCTCACACGCACACAAGGATATTTTCGTCAAAAATACGTTAAATATATAGCTCCACTAGCGGCTTGTCTTTTAATCAAAGTACTTCAGGAGGCCCTGAGTTACATCTTTGAGAATGCAGCGGTATAAGGTATTGGCTTTGTCAGAGTACGAATCCTTCCAAACTGAGAAGGAGAAACTAGAGAAAGTTTCGGAGCATAATAGGGCTCTCAATACTCTTACAAAAAGCACTCTTAGAAAGGTGCATAAGCTTATGCAAGCACTTGAAAACAACGGATTAGCTTTGGATACAACAACTGGAGAAGTAGAGTCCGCTCCAAATTTTGACAGCAATTTTAACATATTTCCATTTATTCTTTACGTAGTTCGGGGAAAAGACAAGCCAGATAATTACGACAAAATTATACATTTGATTTCTAATTTCCAATTTCCAAGAGGTTTGCTACCAGCACGAATAATGAAAGATGTCAAAAAAGCCAAACGTAATTAATGATCGTTATATTAGGCGTGCATACTTAAACCCTCTAAATCCGGGTAGTTTCTCTGGAATTCAAAAATTTTCAAAAAGCAGGAAAATAAATGATATAAAAGCAGTTGAAGGAAGTCTGCAGAAAATACCTGAGTATACACTCTTCCGTTCAAAAGCTAGAAAGCCAATTAGGCGAAGATTGATAGTTTTTTCACCATTTGACCTTGTTCAAATAGATTTATTAGACCTTTCGAATATACGTTCAAAAAATAAAAACATTGGATATCTTTTTAGTGCAATCGATACGTTCTCCAAGTACGTCATTGCATATCCTTTACGAAAAAAGACTGCAGGTGATTTGGCAGATGCAGTGACACGACTCATTAAAGACTGTAATGGAAGACTAACTCTGGTTCAAAGCGATTTTGAACCTGGAATTTTCAGTCATACTGTTCAAGAGATATTTAAAAAGAATAACATAATTCTATATGGAACATATTCTCCTCGAAAAGCGTTCCAATCTGAACGCTGGAACAGGACCCTGAAGCAGAAATTATTTCGATACTTCCATTATACTAAGTCCCAACATTGGTTAAAAGTACTTCCGTGTATTATTTCAAGTTACAATAACACAATTAGCAGTTCCACAAGTTTGAAACCTGTAGATGTGAATCCAAAGAACTACAGTGAAGTTGTAATGAATCTTTATGCAAAGCTTGGGCAAACAAATAAACCTAAAGTAAATTACAAAATTGGCCAAACAGTGCGCTTGATAAATAAACGTGTAACGTTTACACGAGACTACCATCCAAAATTTTCGGATGAAATATTTATAATACGAGCTATTCACACTAATTGGCCTGTCGTAAGCTATTTAGTAGAAGATTTAAAGGGAAATAAATTACGAGCATCATTTACAGAGTCCGACCTGTCACCTGCAATTATAGAAAATGATGTCCCCACTTGATCGAACATTTAGTGTTTTCATTGTTTCAAATAAGTGCATTGAAACTTTTGATGATAACACAAATGTAAATTTCAAAAATATGAGTGGGCGAAGTTTAAAACTTGATGGATATGAAGTTGCATTAAAATCAATTTCGTGGAGTGATGATTTTAAAATTCAACGAACATGGGAAGAAGAATCAGCAGTTCCTATTCCAAAAACTGGAATTCCATTTTTTCAGCCAAATTCTTCTCAAAACGAAATTATTCTTGATAAAGTGTTTCAAGAAGACGTCGTGTTTGTTAAGGATTTTAATGACATAAATAGTTGTGTTACAGCACTAACTGATTTTTTTGAAGAAAATCAAATTCCAGCGCAAATAAGTATGTTTCGTGATCCAAGCGGTTTTCTCAAGTATACGACCCTTATTCACAACGACCCAGAAAACTTTTTGCTACACTTCCCACCAGAACTCAGTAAAGCAATTGGATTCAAAACATCCAAATTTGGAAATGCTAGCTATACATCAGATTTAACAATTAACGATGTTTACATACAACAATTTCCAAATGGACATGAATTCACAATAAGTCGTTTCAAATCTGAGCGGGTGGTAATAAAATTAGATTCCACTGAAGATCCTACACTTCAGGATTTGTGCAGTCTTATTGTTGCATCTGTATTTCAAAATGGAGCAATGCTAAGTCTCATTGTGAATGAAGATCGAGGTACATTGGAGTACGATTTAGAGCCAATTACTTATAATTTAAGACTTTCAAGGTTTTTGCTGGAACACATTGGACTACCAGCTAATACAATCATACGTGGAAGTGGAACTTTTAGAGTTAGAACTTCAGCAATCGATCCTTATGCTCCTTTTCAAGGCATTTACTTAAATCGTAAGCAGTATGAAAAAACACTCAGTTCTGGTTTAATGCTTGTGACGAGCAATTGTGTAAACTCAACGCTCTTACTAAATAAGAGACTATATCCGTGCTTAGCAGTTATTAGTGGCAAAGAAGGAGTAAATAAAATATTTAGCTTTGCTCCAGAAAAGCTAACATATTTTCCAGCCACAGATTCCGTTTTGTCACACGTTTCAGTTAAGTTGCTAACTGAAGACGGTAACGCACTACCTGAAATTGAACGTCCTACTTGTGTTGAATTATTATTCAGAAAAGCGTGGTTTTAAATGGTACGTGAAATACAGTGTAATGATCAAGGTTGCCAATTAGCCGATATGAGTACGGAATCTTGTAATACCCCATCCAATGGTCTTGTTCAAAAAGATCTTGAAAAAATTCTTCCCTTAAAAAGACAAAAACGAAAAATCACACGGAATATGAAAAAGAAAGTTGCCAAACGAAAAGCTAGTGCAAATAAGCGTGGAAAACAAGTAAAGCGCCGGAAGCGCGTACAAAAAAAGTCGAATTTAATTGGAAAGGGAAGAAGAAGTAAAAAAATCGCACGTCGTACAAACCGTTAACGCAAGGCTTAAACATGGAGCAAACAACACTCCTTAATTTGGAGCAGAGCACAGCTCGCTCAAATAAGGGATACCGGTCAAATCTAGATTACTCAGAAGCAACTCTACCTTTAACAGATATCTCTGTACTTAACGTGTTTAACGAAAAAGTATATCCTACTTACTCAATTGGGGATGTAGATTCTACAACTCCGCTTGAATTTTCCCTTGGTAGCAGTCAACTGTACCTTGATCTATCTTCTTTTGAACTCTACGTAAGTGGCCGCGTAGTAAAAAGTGATGGACCAAACTTAACTGATACCGATGATGTTGCCCCAACAAATAATTTTATTCATAGTTTATTTTCGGACTGTGAAATTGAGATAAATGGAGTAAATATTACACCCAGCTCACAAAATTATAATTATGTGCAGTACATAATTCGATTATTATCTACACCTGCCCAGTTAAAAGATACGCTGTATCAAACTGAGCTCTTCTATCCGAATTCGGAAAAAGATAGCTTCAATAATAATTCCGGGTATGAAAAACGTAAAGGAATTGCAAAGAAATCTGCGTTGTTTCAAATGAAAGCTAAGCTATCACATAGTATTCTGGGTAGCTCAAAATACTTGAAACCTGACTGTCCAATGAGAATTCGCTTTAAAAGAGCTCCACCTGAACTATATTTAGATGGAAAGACGTTGACAGCGGCTGGAGCCAAATTTACATATGAATTCCGTATTGAAACGACGTTTTTAATGATAAAGCGAATTCTTGTCCATTCTGACATACAAACAAAGCATCAAGCCCTACTAAACCATGGACATAGAATGCTGCATCCCTTCACAGACACGCAGGTTGTCACA
Organism: Orchesella villosa; assembly: GCA_036850725.1. Lineage (NCBI taxonomy): Eukaryota > Metazoa > Arthropoda > Collembola > Entomobryomorpha > Orchesellidae > Orchesella > Orchesella villosa. Next base: position 4,651 of record JAANSM010000861.1, on the reverse strand, counting down.
TATTCGATTAATGCTGGAACAACCGCAAGTATATCTGAGCCCTTAACAATGGGAACACTTCCAAATTCCATTGCAATTGGTTTGCTTAAAAGCAAATCTTACTTTGGAAAATACGACAGCACGTCTTTTACATTTGCACCAGAGTCTATTCGTGACATCAAGGTTACTGTTGACGGGAAACCAATTTATCCATACAGTCTTGATTTGGATTTTAACAAACGGCAGTATCTAACGCCATACAGTTGGACATTTGCTGCGCTTGACGGAGAGGATATTTCACACGGGATTTCTTTAGATAATTATATAAATAACAGTTTCATTTTACTATTCAGTTTAGTCCCTTCTTCGCACTTCTCAAACTATCATGTCATGAGAAACGGCACCTTGCGTGTGGAAATATATTTTTCAACCGCTCCAACAGATTCCATCACTGTATTGTGCTTAATGACTCATAACCGGATCCTTGAACTTGATAAACATAACCAGGTGTTTTTAACATAAACGAAATGAACGAAAAAGAACTTGGAGCATTGCTAAGTTGCATTTGCAAAGGTTTCAACGTAACCTATACTATTGTAGCTGCTGATGAACTTCCAAGCGTTACATATGATTCATTTCCAAAAATTGTTATAGTAAACACTTCAAAAAGGCGTAGCAATAATACTGAAGGTCACTGGATTTTGTATTATCTATATCAGGAACGACATTCAAAAATATATGCTGAATATTTCGACTCCTTAGCTCAACCACCTGAAAACTATCATCTTGATCCTCCGTTTGCATTGTTTTTTAAAAGTAAATATGTTCTACAACCAGATTGGTCATCAAACTGTGGTCTCTATGTCTTGTTGTACGTGTATTACAGGATTCGGAAATTTTACGCAAATTGTATTGAACACCTAATATTTGACCCCGACAACGTTGCGGAAAATGAATATATTTTAGCTAGGTTTTCAAGGAAGATACATAGACAATGTACAACGCCATATTTGGATGAACCATATACATTATTTGCTAGTAAAGCAATTGAAGTGAAACGTCAGTGTCGTACTGCTGAGATAATGCGTCATGAAACCTTTTAATTTAGCAACGGGTAGTGGCGAAAAAAATATAAAATACAAAAAAACAAAAAAGTCTGAAAACCATACATTAAAAAAGCTGGTTGTATATCATAAATTAGCATGCACTGGGTGTATAATTGAATATTTAGCATTGCTCTCAATTGTACATAAAGGCAAAATAACAATACCCCAAATATCAAAACTCATTAGTGGATTTTGCCAGCTGCAAACATCTTTACAAACTTGCAGACATGACATACAGCCAAGTCCAGATGTTCAACCTTGTAACACGGACGACTTCCTGTCTCAATTTTTCAAGGCTACGGAAGACAATGTAACCATACCTAGTACTTCTACATTGGAAAGTATATAACGGAAGCAGCCTTTACTCGTTGGGTTTAGTGTCTGTTTGCATGTCGAACATTACCAATGGCAGAAAATCCTCTCTCTGTACTCTTTCAGTCAATGACTGAAACTTTAGATAAAGCTAATTTGGGGGATATTTTATCTTCAGATGTGGAATCATTATCGGATGAATGTGAATGTGGACCGCATCCAAACCAAGATTGTGGTTGTGAGAACAGTGAGGCTAGGTTGAATGAAAAACTTCGTGTGTTTGTGAAGAAAAACTATTCATTATCACAGTGCCCCGAGTGCTTTTATTTATGGTATAGGTTCGTACGTTGTTTCCTGCCAGTAGCCTTGCCTTATAAACAACAATTTTTTAACAGTTCACAAATATTTTTTTTGAAACTATACTCGGATTTTGAAGATTGTATGAAAAAGTGCAAAGTGGATGATTGTTCTGACCATTTTCTCATGTACTACGTGAGACATAAGGACTTGCTACGAGAACACTTAGTAGATGATTGTTCTGACCATTTTTTCAAGTACTACGTGAAACATAATGACTTGCTACGCGAACACTCAGTTACAACAAACGATAGGTTTGCTCGTACTGTTTCCTACCATCATCATTTTGTGCACAAAGGTTGGTTGCGTTGCTATAAAGAAAGCAATCTAGAAGCCAAATTAGATACGCATGCTGACCTAGGAGTAAGACCCTTAGATCTTAAACTTAAGTATAAAAAGCGTCGATACATGACTAAAGAGGAACGAGCAAACGCACTTTAAAATGGAGCGAGCATCAAAACTCATACCAGGATACGTAATTTCTAAGCCAAGACCACCAGGTTTACTTGAAACTTTATCTGGTTTATGGAGGATTGCAGATTTATTAGGTGTTATTGGTGACTTGTGCTACATAAATCCAAACTATCAAAGTGAAAGTTTTGTGCGCGCCTCCGTTTCTCTGTTCTGCAAAAGTTCATACACTATAAAATGCCCGTGCAACTCAACGCCTCCATGCATAAATGAAATAAAAAATCAAATTCATAGATTTGCAAATAAAAATATTTGTTGGCCTTGCCTAGCAACTGGCTTATGCTACGCCTTAGAACTTTCTGGAACTCGTGACTTGTATCAACTGCCTGCATTTAGGCAACTTCAGCATTTACTAGTGAATACAAAATTACAATATGACAGTTATCTAAAAGATCAAAGTGCAGCCTGCATGTCCGTGTATGCCAATCAAAATTTTATCCCAGAATTGCGTAAAATATTTGATCATTTTGGAGTACCGAAAAGAGACAATATTGATGAAGCATTGGAATTTATGTTCAAATTGTTAACTCATGTTTATTCTGATTGCTCAGAAAAACACGTCAAGTGGGAACATTTGAAATAAAATTTGTCTAAAATGGATACATGTCCTTTTGACTATTTGAATGATGTAGTGTATGCATTCTTTAAAATTGCATATGTAGCTTGTAGATATTCTAGAACATTGTTCCCATTAATTCCATGCAAAATGGAATTTCAAGACCTTTATTACATTGCTGATCTTGCAAAAACTATGGAATTGTCGCTCAGCAAAAAACGTAAAGATTACATAACCATTGATATTCCAGAAGATGTTTTGGACAGTCTGTTTAATTATTTTAATAATAGCAGCACATTTCCTGTATGAACCAGTGACCAATTATATACGAAATAAAACCAAATGTAAATAATTTAGCTTGTTGTATAGTGTAAATACAATCCACAAAATGGGGGATGAACAACTTGACATCAGCGGGTGGAAGGAAGGATGTGGAAAAAAATATTGGTGCTCTTGTAAAATACCATGTTATTCAGAAATAAATCGTCTTATTATTAGCCATGCACAAATCCCAGAATGCAGAAACTGCCTTACGGAGTTTATTTGGATGATTGTGAAAGCATCTTCTTCTCGTGCACTTACGTCCTTGTCTGCACTACGTGAAATGGAAAATTTGTACGAAGAAATACTAGAAATGAATGATATGCACTCAAGATTTCCGAAGGAAGATCCCTTTCTGCTAAACACATACAAAATATTTAGTAAAAAATTAAAAAACATATTTGAAAAAAATAATATTTGTACAGATGACAAGATGGAGCGCAAAATTCGCCAAATATTTGCTGCCCAAGACATTAGTTGGGAGCAATGCTACATTGAGCATTTTGAATTCATCCGTGTCTGCCAACATTTTTAAAAATTGGCAGTCCGACCTTACCAAGGCGGCTCACCCCTCCATTCGGCCTGTAATATAGTGTACAGTTAACTCAACAACACACGGATGAATCCAAGGAGGGGTGGGAGAACAGCTTGACCGGATGTGCTTTGTATTAAATTCAAAGCCACTAGTCAAGCCAACTCCCATTAACCCTTTTTTATTTCAGTTATTGACGACAGATGGCTAACGGGATCCAAATTGTTGATCATCATAACGTAAGTGTATTACTCAAAGTAAAAATTAATTTAGTTTAACCGTAACCTTCAACATGGAACCAACTTCAAGTACGGATGTCACACCACGAATTTGGTGTCTAAAGCACGTATATTATGAAAATAGTGCTCATGAGATTGAATATATCCAAATCGGAAAGTATTTGGATAAATTTGTTAGAATTCAAGTTTGTAAATCGTGTTTCACTACTTTTTTTAAAATGATGATTGGAGTAAAACCTGGAACCCCAACAATAAACACACAAAAGTTAAACGAAATTTGCTTGCTCTACCAACATTTACATTATCGCTACGTAAATGATATAGCTGCAAACACCACGTTTTCTCGAATATTTTACAATGATATGTTCAATTCTATTTGTGATTACCTGGATCGCCAGCAGTATGTGTATGAAAAATCATTTAGTGACCTGTATGCAGAAATATTTGACGCAGCTACTGGCAGTTGGGAATTTTGTGAAACATATCATTCCGACATTGCCACATTTGACAACTAAAAGTTATCACAATACAAGCAGTAAACGATTATGAGTAAGTAATAAAATCCATTTAGCAATGTAAATATCATGATACCCCATAAATCTACAGAGCAATGCTAACGTTTACTTGTTTATTCTTTCCATAGAATAGTAACTTCTTCTTTTCCATGAATAAGGAGCACCATCTACAATAGCATACACACTTCATAAGAATATCTTTCATGTAACAAGGACTTTCTCAAAAAGAAATACTTTAATAATATTTTAGGAAGGAGCAATGC
>JAANSM010000860.1:0-22637 GCA_036850725.1 Orchesella villosa | reverse complement strand
GTTGTGATGAAGCTCAGAAGGATAGCATGTGTGGATATAGAACTAGTAGTATGTATATTAGTGTTATTCGATGGTCACCGGTGTTGATTTCTGGATGATTTATTTCTGGTCATAAGTTTCAATGAAAATTGTTGATCAATGAAATGTGTGTAGTGCATATTGTAGTGTGGTACAACCCGGAACTTCATCACATTTTGATTGAAACTCAACCATGCATATTTAACATTCTCTTGATGTAAATTTTCAAGAATCATATTCATTTTCTTTGATCAGCTGCTAAGTAGGGGTCTGTTCCTGTTCTGTGCAACTAACAACGAATGAGTGACTAAACACTAAAGGTTTAATCGCCACCCCTAGTCACCATTGTAAACTTTATACATTGTATTCTATCACCTATGTGAATCCTCAGATAGCAGTACCCACGGTTGACGGTTGCTTGATGGTGACGGTTTAACAGCGGTGCGGTTATGACAAGCAATTAAGCCGTTGGCTATAAGTGATAAGCTGAAGCTGAGTAACTGCCTTACGGATCACGGAAGTATTTGTTGTAGTAAGTTGTAAAGGGAAAACGTGAATTAGGCTATGTACTTTGGATCAGATATACAATGTATGATGTACAATGATAATGTCAATTGCTCTTGTAAAAATCGGTTCATTTCCTTTCCTAGAATTACAGTCGAATCAAAGGACCCCAGAACAGAGTCTTTCCGACAACCAGCAACTGACTCTGAAGCTGTTTACATGCGGTTTGGCAACGGAGTCCGGAGTCCTGTCACCTATATAAGTTATTCACTAGTTAGTTACTGAAAACAGGAAAAGCCACGGACGCAAAACTAGGCAGTCAGGGAGCAGTGACAAAATTTTGTCCCAAAAGGACGGAATTTTGTTCCTCAAAAAGAACAAAATTTCGTCCTTTGAGGAACGAAATTTAGTATCCAGAAAAATTGGGAGGAACGAAATTTTGTTCCCGATAAATAAAAGGGAGCATCCTTGTGTTCCGTACTCCGGTATGGTTAGCATGATATGAAGTTTACATGATGATAAATCTACAATTAAAATTCTACTTCACGAATTTCTGATGTTAAAGTAGTGACAACGTCAAAAAGTTGTATAACTTCTCATTAAAATAATTTACTATCCAGTAAATAGTACTATGTTTAAAAAAGGTGTAACTCCTGACAAGAATTTTCCCTGTTAAAAGCTTCAAATCCTTCAAAAACTCATTTAGTTATACATATTTTCAATTCAAGAATGTGTTTGGGGGTTTTCTGACACGAGGAATCTATTGGTGTCATTTGTTTTTGCTCTAATACAGTGCTTCATGCTAAAAAACGATATTTTGTACTTCAGGAACGAAATTTTGTTCTCAAGGAACGTAATTTGGTCCCAAAAGAACGAAATTTTGTTCTTTTTGAGGAACAAAATTCCGTCCTTTTGGGACAAAATTTTGTCACTGCTCCCTGACTGCTAGGGGGGAATAAGAGCTGGAATACAGTTTCAGTTTCCAATCTTAAAAATGTCTGCTAGTAGAAGAGTTCAAGTAAGATACGATTTATAATTTTAATTTAGATTAGAATTGATGAATTGGTTATAACTTTAAGTTTTTTGTAGCAATGGTTAACATTCACCCGGCAGTGGTGGTTATTTGATGCTAAATGGCAAGACCCTTTTGAATCAGCAAAAGTTATTAATAAGCACCTTAAAGGAGCCCACAAACCTATTTTCGGCGGTCATGGTAGGTTTATATAATCTTTTTTGAAACTTGGTTTGTACATTTTCATTCTTAATAAATAACATCCACTAACTAATTTTGTCTCAAATCGTTTAGCGGATTGTGGAGATCATGTAGTTGTTATAAATAGTCAAGATATCGCAATGCGGGGTGACGAGTGGTATTATCGAGTTTACTTTCATCACACTGGATATCCTGGGGGTGCAACTTGGACCAAAGCTTGGGAATTACACAAAAAAGACCCAACGATGGTACTAAACAGTTCAAAATTTATTCAATTATCAATTATTGTAATCGCCATTCCCAAAGGTGAAAGATAGGAACACCTTAATAACCATGCATTTTTGTTATACTTGTAAGATTATATGGAAGGCATGCTACCGAGACTTGGAAAAAGACTTGACCCGCCGAGGTAGAATGCAACGACTCCATATATTTAAGGATTCAAATATTCCAAAGGATATAATTCAAAATATAACAGACCAAATACCTCAACTCAGAACAGTTCCAAAGCGGCTCAAAGATTATAGTCAAGAAGAAATTGAGAAGTTTCCTAAATTATTCGACTATCCAAAAGAGCATGTGCTTGACTAAGCACATGCCATGTACTAACATTGGAAATGAATCACAGTCTATTCTACAGGACAAAATGTGCATTTATGTGGCATTTTTAATTGTATAATACAATACCAGTAGTCTACCGTTAGCATTATTTAATATTTGATTGTCTGTTAGGATAATTCATTCTTATGTAAACAATATAACACACCGTTTGGAATAAACAATAATGATCAGATGTCAGAAAGAAAGCATGAGAATGTTTTTACTTTGTAACTCCTTCATCCTTACTAATTGCAAATCGTTTGCCGTATTTGAGGTTTCCAAAATTTAATGCATTTTCAAAGTATACTAAAGGCATGCATTTATAATTTTAATTTTAAATGGTTTACTCGCATTTCTCACAATTAGTCGGTAGAATAATAATATTATGCGACATCATAATTATCATGCCATGCATTTGCATACCTAAAATTCGGAGACATCGAAAAGTGGAAAGTATCATTTCATTATATCACATAGGACATGGGTACAAGGAGAAACTAAAAGCGGCAACGTGCATGATCCTTCTGTTGTGGTGAAAACATACAGTGCACATTTTATACACTGTAAATAAAATGCATATCGGCAGGGAAAGTCGATCGATCTGCACAAGTTTCTGTATGTACACTTTCAACTTTTGACTTTCTCAGCGAATTTTATAACTATAACGGCGAAGCGGTGAAAGTACTATGAAGTTTTCCAGTTGTCAGTAATCAGTTGCAAGTTGCTGGAAGTACTTTTGACTTACTCCTAAACACTAAACGGAACCTGACACCTGACTGACTGCTTCAAAATATTGGGAAATAACCATCAACTGTCAACCATCATGAGGGTTATCCCAACCACATTTCGTCGCCATCAGTTTCTTAAACATCGTTATCATTACGCCTCTGCCGTTTCAGCGTTCCATCATGCGGAGATCAGATTTTATTCTTGGAAAAACTTCACATTGGTACTTGACTACTTCTTTTTACTTGTGACTTGTGTCTTGTCACTTATCTCCAGCAGCATGTTTTCAATTTTAATTGTCAATAATATTTATTTTATTGTGATTTTTGTATTGTTATTACTGATTTTTAATTTGTTTTGTTGTTTTTAAATCCTATATTCAAAACACAAGGAGGAGGAACTGACATTGGAAATCAAGCAATCTATAGAAAAGAAGTGGTCAAAGTATGTGTATGGCCAGAAGTGTCCGGCAGAGTTATCGAAGAGCAACAAACCGATACAGGAGTCTACGAAATATATTCTATCCATGTTCCCATATCCATCTGGTAGGCTTCATTTGGGGCATGTTAGAGTGTACACATTTAGCGATGTAGTTGCAAGATTTTATCGACTCCAAGGACATAAAGTTAGTTCTTCTATATGCATTGAATAGTTGTAAAGTAAAAAAGTTTGAATAATACCTATGACGTTTCAAAACTAAAAATAATAGGTCATCCACCCAATGGGTTGGGATGCATTTGGACTTCCTGCTGAAAATGCGGCAAGGGATAATAACATTGAGCCAGAAAAATGGACACGGGATAATATCGACTTTATGAAACGGCAGATAATCAGTATGGGATGTAGCTTTGACTGGGATCGGGAACTTGCTACCTGTGACCCATCATATTACAAATGGACACAGTGGTTATTCTTAAAACTGTGGGAAAAGGGTCTTGTGTACAAAAAACGAGTAAGGAGACTATCGTATATTTCATAATTCTGATTTTCTGACGCTTCAGCTCTACCTTATCTTACATCATGTAATATGTATTTTACAAATCTTATTGTTATATGTATAGGCCCATGTATATTGGGACCCAGTGGATAAAACTGTACTAGCGGAGGAGCAAGTAGATTCAGAAATGAGATCTTGGAGGTCGGGAGCTAAGGTTGAAAAGAAGTTATTGTCGCAATGGTTCGTGAAAACTGCTGTTTATGCTGAGCAGTTGATGTCGGAGCTGACGTCAGGGAACTTAAAGGATGGTTGGCGTGATGTTATCGACTTGCAGAAACACTGGATAGGTTCTATAAAAGGTCATTTTTGTGACTGTGTTGTGAGTGTAAATAATATTTTGGACTTTGATGGGAGCAAAAGTTCACACGAACCATTGCGAATATGGTTTTCTGAAGTATCTGCGTTAAAAAACGCCAAGTATTTTATCTTACGACCAGACCATTTTCTTGCTGCTAGCGAGAAAGCAGTGTTGAAAGTACTTGAAAATGGAGTGAAAGTTATGAAATTCGGTGTGGTGAATCCGGTGACTGGGCTGATGTTGCCTGTGTTAAGTGGTCCTTCAGAAATTATGCCTGTAATACCTGAGTCAAGTGATTGTAGAACTGATGAGTTACTAACTGAAGAATTTGGGGGTTTATCAGCTAATGAAAGCACATTAACCGCGCTATCAAAACTTGATCTTTCAAACCTTGTAAGTAAAACTGGCTGGGCCAATGTAAATTGTTCAATGTCAATATTATTCTGATGCTATTTTGGTCAAAATATCACATCATTTCAGAATTTAACGGAACCAGTGCCTGATGGAAGAAAATCAGAGTTTGCATATCACACATCAAGTTTAAAACTTCGAGATTGGCTAGTCTCTCGTCAACGAGGGTGGGGAACCCCAATTCCTGTTATCGAATGTCAAGATTGTGGGCATTCTACGATTGCACCGTCTGAACTTCTTCCTGTTAGTTCTGCGTCAATATTGCAAGACCGATGCCAACAATGTGGCTCAAATGACCTGCAGCTGGAATCTGACACATTGGATACCTTTTTTGATTCATCTTGGTATTTCTTACGCTATTTAGATCCAACCAACGAGTATAAAATCTTCGATCCTCTGAAGGTTTATAATGATCTTCCAGTTGATATCTACATTGGTGGCAAAGAACATGGTATGTAGTAGCTATTGTAGTTTGAGAATAAAATCCTGCTGGTAGGACTTATTTTTGCAATATGCCTATTTAACTTTTGTATGAATTTTTCTAGCAACATTACACCTGTACTACGCTCGGTTTATGAATCATTTCATTCACAATCTTGGTCTATCTCCGGTCAAGGAACCATTCCACAAATTAATTCCAATGGGAGTAGTAATGGGGGAGGCTTATTGCGCAGAAAATAGCGGAAAATATGTTAAACCTGAAGATGTAATCAATGAAGATGGCAAGCTGACTGATAAGGAAACCGGAGAATCAATTACCAAAATCTGGGAAAAAATGTCTAAATCTAAACACAATGGCATTGACCCAGAGGGTGTGTTACAAGAATATGGGGTGGACATGACACGTCTTTTAAGTGTTGCAGAAGCTGCACCAACATCCCCAAGACACTGGCCCCCGAACAGTAAGATTTTTGTTTAAAATATTAACTTGAAACAAAGGTAACTGAATTCTATGTAGCAGATAATTTTTCTTAAAGATGTATCGGGTTTCCTGACTTGGCAAAACAGACTTTGGACGCTTACAAGAAACTTCGTAGATACGAAAGACTTTGGTGATATCCTGTTTGTTGATGATGAGGAGTGGGCGGCTTCGGAGGCAAAAATATTTGACTCGAGGAATTACTATTTGAAAGGAATTACACATAATTATGGAGAAACTAGTCAGATAAGTGTGGCAGTTAGTAGATTCCAGGGACTTTTAGGGGATTTACGGGTAAATTCATTTGAAAACTATATTTCATTTGTTAATGCTTATCGGGAGGGAAGGAAATTAATTTGAGGACTTCAAACAATTCTATAGAATGTTCCAGTGAAGTATCTCAAAGAGAGCTTAGAATTTGAGAGAGCGTTTGGAGTTTTAATTATTTGCATCTATCCTATTCTTCCGGCATTTAGTGCGCAATTATGGCAGTCATTTCGAGGTGTAGCAACACATACTGAAGCAGAATACAATTTGGTAAGTAGTAAGTAATGTTATAAATGTATTTGTATGATTAAAAAATGTTTTATGTTTTGTTTTTACTTTTATTTACGATCAGGATAAGGAAGTGTGGGAACAGAGCTGGCCAGAAGTCGACCAGAATTATAAACTAGATCTCATTTGTACGGTGAATGGTGAGGAAATTATAGTGAAGGTGGAGAGACAGTATTTGGATGGGATGGACGAGGACACAGCCCTTGAACTGGCGTTCGAAGATCCGGAAATCGCTAAACGATTAAATAAAGAAACAACTAATATAATGCAATACAAGGTGGATCCAGGGTTTCGAGCGACTTTGGGTTTACTTGACCGTACGCGTAAAATTATAACGAAGAAAGACATAAAGAAAATGAAAAAGGAGAATAAAAAACAAAAACAGGAAACAAAAAGTGCACAGCAGGCGTAATAAAATGAAAGAATGGAATTATATGTGTAGAGTGAATGAATATGCTGGATGAAAGATTCAAATATGCTACTTCCTGTTGTTTATGTAATTTACATTAAATGAGATTTTATTTAAGTAGGCGTTTATATGACGTACATCATTCATACGTATTTTGAAGGTGAAATAAAACAAAGACATAATAGATCACAATCATGTTGTAAGTGGAATATTAACATCCACATCTCCATTGTACCCATTATCAGGTACAGCTTCTAAAAACTTGACATATTCTTCGGGTAACCCGTGCTCTTTGGCCCCTTGAATTATCACATTTTTATATCGAAGAGACGGAATTAGGTTTTCTCCATGAGCCAATACAGATTTTTGTCGCGTTTCATCACGAATACGGTACGCCATGCAATTCACCTTCTTGCCGTCTGGAACGGTTTCAACAGTTAGCTCAACACGCTGATAGATGTTATCCAGAACGCCTTCTTGCCTGAAGAAATAGTTGACACATTAAACATTCAATGCAAATCTGTTAAGTCTACGAACGAGTAAATACAATACATATTATTATGTACTTGTCGAGTGAAGCTTGGTCGCATTGATTAAGTTCCCAAAGAACTCCGTACACGTGTGAACCTTCTTCCGCCAGTATATTAGCCGAAGCTCCTCTCCATCGTTGAGTCCAGTGACCAAAATCAAGTCGGTGTCCCTGAATATTTTGTATTAGATACAAGGATATTACGTTGTAATAACTCACATATAGTTTCCATTCACATTTAAAATTGATTTTTAACCAAAGCCCCAAAATAAAATACAATGATATATAATATAATGTCAATGTCATAACATAATGTATAATGTTTCTTGATCAGCATATCTTTCATGTTTGCTTATCATTATCACTTACACATATTATACGTGTATTGGTAATTCAGATTCAGTACACTAAGACATTATCTCACAAAACCTTTTGAACAATGCCAAACTCAAATGATATAGAGTTCCTCACCTCAAGTTTGCCCACTGCAACCATTGTGGCAGTACGGTTATTCTCATGTATTCTCTTTGTCCATAGATTGCTCCCGTAAGCAAAATACAGAAATGTGCCTTTCTCCGCTTCTGTCCCCATCATTCGTAAAGACAACTTGACTTGATTTCTGAAATTCTGCTTTCTAATAGTTCGAACAAAGAGAAAATCTTTCACAAAAATTTGTCGAAATGTTGAATTTAAGCTTTGCATCAAATCAAATGTGAATATCTCTCTACTATCAACTATGATGCTAACTACTGACTACAGAAATCTGCTGACACTACAATTCAACCTCTGCAAAGAAATCTAAACAAACTTATGCACCAAGGAAATGGAATGGAATGTAGTCCAGCCCAGTCCAACATGTAACACCTAATTTTGAACTTGTCACAAGTTCAGCATAACGTGAAAGCGTGATGCAGCAGCAGCGGCAGATCAATGAGACTGAGACTTCTTCAGAGTGCTTTTTCTTTCTCAATCCAGTATATCCAGGCGTGTCCAACATATTGCAATGCAGCTTGCAGTGTACAATGCACTTCTTTGTATTCTTTCTCTGCAACGGTTTCTTTGTAGTGGTCTCCAACTTTGGAACGTTCTTAGTAGTGGAAAGGATCAACATGCCTAATTCATGAAAATAAAAATATTCTAAAATATTCTGAAGAAAAAGAAAGTTCTCAGTTACGTTACATGTTACATGGATGGGCAGGAAATAGAAAATTTCAAACCTGTAAAAGTAAACCAGAACCAGGCTAATCTCATACATGTTAATGTTCATGTTCATATGTATATTTACTTTACTTTCATTTTAAAAAGTCTGATTGAACATGAGCATAGCAATACACCAAAAGCTTTCAACTTCCAAGTTGGAAGTTCCAACGTATTTTAAAATGTGCCCAAATTGTTGAGTATCAATTAAAGGAGTTATTAAAATCCTGCTGATAGTTTTAGCAGTAACATCGATATTAGTAAAAGTATATCGATACGAAACATGCTCTTTGAACAATGATTTTGCTGAACTTTGTCACCACATTTATGACAACAAAAATGATCAGTCGAAGTCCAGGACCCCTACGGAGTTAGTAGGATTTAGTTGATTTCGTGTCTCGTGAACAATCTCATAAATACACTCTACTCTACTTCTACAGCAAAATAGACGGAGTTTTCACCATCTTCAGCATCTTGCATAAAATGGTAATAAAAAGCTTCTTTACGGTGATTTTGACCGAAAGCAAATAGGTTAAGTTTATATTAATATTCTATAGTGCTAAGATAATTTTGTGTACTGCTAAATTTATTAAGAATGGGTTTTAATCTATCTCTTTCGGTGGTTTATCACTGACTTTAAATTATACTTAACTATATACGATATTCATGCTAATCGCTTTGAATAGGATAGATGTATCATCATCTAGTTATTAGTGATACTGAATAATGTTTTGGAAACTTTAATTGAATTCTTTCATAAAGGAACGGAATATTGTACGACGTAGTCGCAAATATAGAAATATATAATGCAATATAGGCAGTTCTATAGTTTATGATGTGACTAATAATATTTTCGATTACCACACATACACATGCACGCAGTTAAGTTCCTGATAAGAAAATTGACTATGAGACTGCGTCAACAAATAAAATGAAGGAATGCATAACAAGACACAATGTATTTATGTACCTTCTCATGATTTTCAAGGCGAGTGCATCACAAATTTCAAATAAAAAATGGGTATTGGCCTAGCAAAAAGTTGCAACCAACGTCATTTTAAGATTACGTGCACGCCTCCGAGCGTAAAAATGTAGTGCAGTCATCATGAATCATGATGATGACTATATGCTTTTGTTTTTGTAATATCCTGACTTAAAATCCTGCTCGCTTCTGAAATTTTCATATTTTCATATAGTATTTTAACTGCTCTACATGAAGGGAGGAAAATAAAATAAATGAACACAGTTTCAAACGGTTTCAGTTGGGTACTTTGTATTTAAGAGAATTCCTTGAAAATCTGCTCACTCCTCCACCTCAGCCGTCATCGTCTAGTGGTTAGGACATTGCGTTGTGGCCGCAATAACCCAGGTTCGAATCCTGGTGACGGCACTCAATTTTTGCTGATCAATAGGATTCTTTGATTTTGTTTATTGCCAATTAATTTAGTCTATATTTATGAATTCATTAATAATATCGGTAAATTGCGTACACAGCTAGTTTGTTATGAAGTACTCTAAAACTTCATTTCCGTTACCAACTTTCCCCTTCACCTTTCACTTTTTTTCCATCCTATCAAGTAAAAGAGCATCAGAAAAATAATACATAATATGGATCGATACCAGCATGCAGCACTAGCCGTTTTGGGTTTGGCTTGGCTTGCTTGTCCTGAATTTGACTCAAAGACGAGAATAATCCAAGGTTATTGGGGGTAACGTATGACAGTTAATTAATTCGTAAGTGCACCTACTAGCATTAGTCGCATTAAACGTAAATTGGTTAGCTTTGTTATAAAAATTTCGAACGTCATGCCCATTGTCCATTACAGGATGGAGCAAAGACGGTAAAAACGAATATTATGACTGACTTAGTCATCAGTTTGAGGTGCAATTTGCTTGATCAACATTCAACTTTTATTATGCGACACAATTTATGATGCAAGATACTAACACTTACTAGATACTACTTACGTACGCGAAAATTACATCATAGCGTTTTGTACTTAATGTGCAACTCGAATTTATAACGAAAATAATATCTGATGGAATGACAATGTGCGGCTTAACAATAAAATGCTTTCAAACCAAAATTTCTCTCGATGTCATTTTCTTAACATTTCAGCAGTTTCACTCAACATCCCAACATTTATGAAACCGAAGTGAAGTTAAAATAAAGCTTGATTTTAATACGTGTGTACGTTTTAAAATAAAAGAAAGCACTAGGCACTACCAAATCCACAAAATTCAACTTCCGGTAGCTCTAAGTGAAGCTCTAATCGTAAAGTGGCTTTTGTCAATATAACTTGACATTTCTTTCAATCTGATATCCAGTTGCACAAACAATTACGCATCACATTTGTCTACGCGTAGAACAATGCCAGTAAGTATGATACGTCAATATTTTATAGACGCGATACGCGATTTAAAGGATTTGCAAATGTACAGTTTTGTGTGGCTGTCAACTTGATAAAAGTATAGATGGTGGGTTAGTATCGAATTCGTCTTTCCATACGATCTAGTGTGTAGATCAATCCATTCCCATTTAAAGTAATTAAATGACGCACTTCCATTCCTTTATACTGACTCTGAAACTAAAACTTCCTGAACTTCAATTTCATAGCGTTAGCTTTTATTTAAAGCTATTTGTTCAGCAAATCTGTTGACGTCCTAGGAGAACAATTCTTTTGTTAAGGCAAGGCATTCCCAAACGACCGTCATCAACTCGCTCGGAAACATAAAATATTTATATCTATATGAAGGACAAACACGTAAAATTGCTTCGCAGTGTAATGGGATTGGGAAAGAAGTAATTACTTAAAAGCTGTAAAATACATGATGCGCTGACTGGCACATGGGATTGCATAAAGTTTGAAGTTATGACAGTACAGTCTCATCGCAGTCATTTGAGATGTAAATCGCCTATAAAATCTGTCTATTGTCTAAAAACCTTTTGCGTTTCTTCCTTTTTTTTCAACCCAACCGAGGACGATTTTTATAGACGCCATCTCAACTCTTACAACGAAACGTTACATGCATGCTCAACGCATATTATATTGCGTCTCATTTCATCCCATCGAACTGAATTGACTGATTGTAGAATGTACTACAAAATCCCATAAATTTTTCGTCTCGAGGAAAATCTGCTTCACATTTGTTTTACACGTATGTCATTAAGTTCAGTTCAAGGACGATATTGGTTAAGGTTTTTGTACATTAATGTTACCTCTTCAAATGCCCCATTAAAATCCTTAACCAAACTCAAAGTCTATGAGGTTGAGCATCAATTCTAAAAGATGATATTGATGATGATCATCATCGTTCACGGTATAAAACAAGGAAATATTGCTACAAATCTAGCTTGTAGAGTCGTAATAATTTATTGATCATTACCTCAAACTATTATATATCAGTTGCAGACACGATTAATTACGAAATACACATACGAGGGCACAGACCATGATAACGATGTATCCATTTTAATGAGTTTAGTGAACGCTTTGACGTACTTTCACTACTTTTTTGCTTCCATTTAATCAACAAAATTGGCTGGTTACTCAAGCAGAACCTACCACTAAGTTTGATTCAGCTATAAATGACCTTACACTAAACGTGAGTCATTGGTGGGGCATATACAAAAGGTTAAATAATACCATAATTCATAAACTAATAAAGTACAACGATGCAAAACAAGTCTACAGATAGAGTTACGCATGATTTATATCTGTGTACTGGAACTCTTGACAGATGGCTTCACAGTGCTTGTCTGGCTGGTGTACAAACACCAACAGGAAAGCAAAAGCAATCATTGAACCCATGAAAGTAGGTTACACATTGTATTAAAAACGTAAAATTGATTTATGTAACCTAACTCCCAACACCATTTTTTACACGAAATTATAAAATGCAACATGTATCAAATGGACTGAAAAATCGTTAATACAATGTTATTTTTGGAAATCTTATTAAGACATGATGCATCCTTTATTAATCAACATGACGTTTCTCAAACTTAATGCTTGCTTGCTCTGCTTAATGAAAACAACTGTGCCAAGTTGTAAAGATGTACAGATAGTAAGTACTTCGAACGGTTCGAAGTTCAAACTATGTCCACCGTATTGAATATGTAACCAAGCTAATCCATTGATTTTGAAAGTCAGTGAAACAGTGAAAAGAATGCGTTAAGTTATATTTACTCCTCAACCATGTGGTTTCAATACTACAAACATGCATGTTTTTCCGTATGTATTTCATTTTATGGAAAACAAGATTTTACGATTGATACATTGGTTAAAACGATATTTGTGAAATGAAGAAAAGAAGTCGACACTTCTATTGAAAACAGTTTACAGTAAATACAAGTTCTAGAAATTTATTTGCAGTCTTTGCTCATTATAAATATTTCGACAAAAAAAAGACCCTTCTTCTCGCAAACACGCTTGGAGCAGTCACGAAGCATACAGATCCTTTTTACTTCAAGCGAATCACACCTTTCATAAATGGATTATATAATATAATCCAACCATGTTAAGTGCTATGTACAAATATTACCCTACGGCTAATCCCAATGATACCCCAAAAACTACCCCTTAAAGTCACAATTAGCGTTTTGTTCTTATGTTTAAAAGGCAAAAAAATTATCAAGCAGCTATCCCAGCTCCAGCAATACTACGTAAAACGTGGTGTATAAGTAAACATGTTCAATCTTATACAGAAAAAACTTGGCTATTATTGCTTCACCGTGTGTAGCTTTGTAGAAAAGGTTCACATTATTCAGGATTTTAAAATGCTGCTCTACTTCGATGAATAGGCCGAATGGAAGCTTGTCCATGATTCCCATTTGGTTTCTCGTTCAAGATGATATTTTACACCCGACAAATACAATACAGCACTGTATGGATACATCAGATACATGCAACATAACATGAAATGAAACGAATCATGATTTCTTTCGTAGGAAAGAGGAGGAATAATGAATTAAGGGAATTGTAAAAGTCTTGGCAGTCCACCGCATGAAATACTCTGAACCTTTGTATTATTTTATGTTACACACAGTCATGGCCATAGTCATAGCTGATCTTACCAAACTTCCCTATTCAATATCATCTAAGTAGTTACTTACGGGCAAGATGCTCTCAAAGTCTCAAATACAAGGCATGCAGGTTGCCTGGAAAAAAGTGAGACCCATTTCAATCTGATTTGATTCAAATCTGTCAGAAGCCCTTATTCCACCCTTAGTAATTTACGACTCATCTGTAGAGCATTTTTTCTGTTCAATCGTGTGTGTACACATTTGGATTTGGAAGAGACAGGAGAATAATTGCTCATTCCCTTGCTGCATACATAAAGATTTAAAGAGTGCTAGTGTGCTACTAATGGGAATCGGACACATTTCGAAGGAAATTGGTCATGCCGCTAAAGGATGATGCACTTGAGTCGTAGTCCCTAATAAATCTTAGTGCATTACTCGAGTTCACTCTTGAATTTTAAGATTTAACGAAACACGATATATTTCATGAGCAGTACTAATTCTTTATCTTTCCTTCAGGCCCCGTCGTTTAGCTCATTATCACTATTGTTTATAACGCCAAGTTGGACTGTTACATTTTAAGGAAATGGTTTGTCTGTCCATCTTACAATGCCCAAGTATTCTTAACGCTTGCTTGCTATTCTAACATTGAACTTTGTAAGTTTTAATTCCAGTCCAATGATATATCTGGTTACGAATTTACGCTACAATTTGCATCCAGCAAAGCAAGCTAATCAATATTTTAATTGTATGTTACGAGGTAATGTGAGGCAACTGATGGATTTAAATAAGCATAACATTGATACAGTTATTAATAGCTACAGCTAATTGGAAAATTATTTATTGTAACTAAAATATTGTTTCTTCCTAGTTCATTGCTATATGCAGAATGCCCAAGTGTTATTTCCAGAATGAATTACATTTCCCCTGGCATTCGCCAATACTATTGCTTCCAGTTCTACTTTTAATTGTTTTCTGTGGAAATTATGAGCACACTGAGCACATGTGCCGATAAGTTACATGCATTATACATTCAAGCATTTTATTAAAATGGCTTTAGCTCAGCTTACATAAAATATTCAACAATTAAGAGAAGAACACACACCGCTCTTTTTCAGCAATGTAGACAACAGCTAAAAACAGTGAATGAACAGGGAAATCATTTCCATGAGTAATCAGTTGACATGCGGATGCAATTGATGGCTATGGCTGGTTTGGTGATGATAACACAAAACTTGCATAAAAAAAGTAACAATAAATGTGTTGAGCTCAGTAAACCCAAGGACATTGCTCATTAGCATACGAACAAATATAATAGTACAATATACTTACGTATAACTATAGGCTAAAAGCATATATCCCATTGCATGTGTATACTAGTTATTTTCTTACTTTTATATGAATCTTATATGTACATAGTGCACATGTAAACAAACATGGTGTTTGCTGTATATGTGCAGGCTGATAAATAGCCTGTTGGTTAATATCTGTTGAAAAATTTGTACACAAGCAATGCGTAATGTTGAATGTATCGTGCATAAAATTATCATCATTATCGTCTATCTTGACTCGCGTCTTGTCTCCTTCTAACTGCGACAACATAAACAACAAAATTGATAATGGCTTAGTTCGTTTGAATTTATCCATACATTTATACTCGTATCAGTAATCAGTCGGTCAGTGGCTGTAAATCGATGTTAAAGTTGAAAGTATAAAAATTGCATAAATATTTATGTACGCTCGCGTGATGCTTGCTCGCATACATCGTATGCAAAAACACATCTCTACTTTAGCACAATCAATTGCACTGGACAAATCAATCGGTAAAAAACATAAGCTGCATAAACATGCCGAATAGTCGTAGTCTTGTATTTTGTACGTACGTGTGCTGTGCGTTGATTTAACTTATATTTAAGTTTGATAAGAGGTTATCTTTGGTAATCACCTCGCTCATCATGACCTACTAAGCGAAGCATGCAAATACGCAATATAGGTGCGGTGTATCAGTAATCACATCTGACAGTTTCAGTTATAAACTTCTATTTGTTGCCCATGACATGACGCATATTATGCGAGTACACATCATCAAACGCAAAATGTAATGAAGTGTAGAGTGTAGACTGTAGACGAATGCAAAAAAAATCGTAGGTCCCTTTTATAAATATAAACTAAGGTAAGTTGGACGCGTGTCGTCGTGATTTTGAGATTTGGAAGATATATTGCAAAGGAAATATAACTACGCGGAGATTCCTTTTAGTTTCTAGTTGAGAAGGAAAAAATAGGTAATAAATGTCATGAATTTTTATATGTATCGCTGTCATATCTTAGGTAATTTATTGCATTCACTATAAAAAGTGTGGAGGATCTGTGAGTGTAGCACAAAAAAAGTCCATTACAATCAAATCACTCCCTACCTATTTAGTGTAGTTGTTCGTACATATTATTAACAGAGAAGTGACAACTAAAATAGCTTTTAGTTTGTCGCTGAAAACAACATAAGATTCATCATTTATACTCATCATCATACACGAACAAACTTGATACAAACTATATGGGGTACAAGTTAGTTAGTTACCAATCTACTCTAAAATGTAAAGAGATTATACATTATACAGTTGCTTACATATAAATATTATAATGTCTCGTACATATGAATCGGCAAAGGCTCCTTTAATTATACCATTTCTTATTAGTGCATTCATTATATAGTATTATACACATCTTTTGCTCTTGTTCAATCTCCCAAGACTTAAAAAAGAACTTCTGTTCTTTTAAAGTTCTTTAATATTATCTCAAATGAAACAATTTGGATGTAGTCATCCTACACTTTTTTTAAAGGATTCCCAATTTGTCTTCTTCATTTAATAGTATGCTGATATTTTAATGCAGAAATCGATATCATTGCAAGTGTAATAATTAAATTACAGGAGCAATTACAATATGCTTATGTCAACTTCAACTTTGACTTCCTTATCTTCTCAGCAGCCGACTCATCAACAAGTCTTAATTGTACAACATGATCTACAAACTGTGTAACAGCACAGCTACAGAATTATAAGGCGTGTGACGTGTGATGTTCATAGAAACAATACCTTGTATTGTTCTTAGTAAACGACAATCCACTACACTACTCCAGCATATATATGTATATCTCTGAACAAGTAGGATGAAATGAAGAGTTTTACGTTCGAATACTGAGTAAGAGAGAATGCACTATGATTTACAACCATACAGCATCTGGATTGGTATATTTGATTAATTCCATGATATTCAGGTATAAAGCGTAGGTCCACGTAGTTTTATGGCATGTTAAAAAAAGACGCAATCGTTCAATTCTTACCATCAACCATTAACTGATGATGAGGAATGTTGTTTTATGTGATTGCTACTAATAACCCCCTTTCCGTGTTTCTGTGCCTGTTTAAATTGGCACTAGGGCACTGGTATAAAAATCTGTATTATATTGCATGTCGCAGCAACTGAAAGCTATAAATGTATCTAAATTATTACTTGTTGAGGATTTATGAAAGTAAAATCAACGTGACAGGGGTATTAATATATGTGCATAACGTTAGATCAATCGTATTGACTGGGCTGGCTACTATTTGAGTGTAATTGTAAATAAATTCATTTTTTAGTATAAATTCTGAGTACATTTTATGACTACCTTTGATGATGGGACCCATTAAATATGATAGCATATTATAAAAAATTATTTACATTAGAAGTAAATAACTCCCTATTTTTATAAATACTTTCATGCGTTTTTATTTAAGTATCATACGTGATGGACGTTGAGTGATTAGCAAAAAAACTGTAACATAAACATTTGAATAAAATTGAAAGAAGTAAGCCTCCACACCTACAGTAACTCCAGAACGGTTTTATTTTGCTCCTTTTAATGTTTACCAATGCCGAACAGTTAGTTTGATGTGGAATTTACTTCGTGAAGCTAATTTTAGGTTGAGCTTGAGTTCCAGTTGGAAACCATTAAGTATATACAGCAAATAGATTACAGACGCTTTTTTCTACTGAATTCTTGTATAAATATTTCATGTCAATTATTTTCCTTGTATTAATTTACGACGGATTTTCACACGACATTCTTGTTCGAGTGAATGGTTACTTTCCTAAATTTATGACCATGATGCAATTCGTCCAAATTCGTACGAGATCTCTTAGCGCTTAAACTGATTTTAAATGAGTTAACGTCATACCTTTTTATTTCCATATCTCACAAACTTGCCTAAAATGATTATTTTTTTCAAGTCATGCTGGTACTGCCAACCAATGAGTTTTAGGCAATTTTAATTTTGATATCATATCGACAGCCATCATCATAGCAAAAGCAAGACTCTTTGAAGTTTGAGTAGTACATTTATGATTACAAAAACATGACTAACTCAGTAGTAAACAGAAAACTCATCTTTGCCTCAATCCAGACATATGTGAAATACGTCTGGCAAATAAATTTATAAATCGTGTATCATTACTCTGACCTATATTGCATAAAAATGTGCGAATGATAACAAAAAATGTTATTTTGCACGTACACATGATCTAATATAATGTAACGTAAACATAACCATAATCCTAGCTACAAACGTCTTGGGAGGTGAAACGATAAAATGGTGAATGTGTAACTCTAAATGTTTCTGCAAAACTAATTCTTTTTTTGCGGCTCACTTAGATCTTTGCAGACTCTTAAGTTTTATAGGCACTGTAGATGAAATCATCAGAGACTTGAAACAGCCATTAAATTAAAATGCAGGAAATGTCACCTCTAAACATTACGTTGAATGAAACCACCCACATGGTAATGTCCATAATACATACATGAATACACATTTCGTACTCAGTAAAGAAATCTTTGTATGATTCAATTACAAACAAAAACAATCCCGCTTTAGGAACTAATTTTTGGAGTGCCAAACAAAATGACCTTAGCCTACACCTTATACTTCATGCACCATCCTAAGATCAAAAGTAATAAATGAAATCACGTTCAAACACAGTCGAAGTCGAAACCTATAATAACTTCTGTTTTAATGTATTTTAAATTTCAAAGTTATTTAAATATCTTTTGCATTTTGCCTAGAACATCTTCTTATGTTCTCATTATACATTATGCCACTTGTTTCTTTTACAATGGGACGATAACCATCAAGCCATTATTATTCGAAATAGCACCCCGTATCCAAACCCAACACTTCTTTTCACTTGTCTTGCCTGACATGAAAGAAAGGATAATGATTTGATGAAGATGATGATTACAACTTTTTCGACGCTTCAATAGTATCTACTGCAAGTTAGTAGCAGCGATCGAAAGTGTGATTTGGATTACATCCAGAGCGTTAATGTGGTAATTAGTTGTTTCTGACATTGCCTCTATAATCTTTTTTGTTCACTGCATTGTTCCAAGGGTGTGATGTTGACTGAAAACTAGATCATGTAATTATTCTATCATTGTATAAAATATTAAGTTCAATGCGATTTGATGTAAATCGAAGAAAAGGATGGTTTCAGTTTAAAATCAATTCTTAAATGATACAGACGCAGTTGATGAACTAACCCTGAATCTTTTTTGCATCAAATTGAAGTGAAACATTGCTTTTCCTTCACTCACACATCAATCTAAGATTTCCACTTTATCGTCATCATTTCAAAGTTCCAAATCAAATTTTTAAATCGTAATGTGATAAACTTTTAGTACTACCATTACTAATCATTAATTACAGTTTGACTCTGGGAGAGCGACTTACAAGAGCAACTTCTGAGTCCAAGTTATTTGATGGGAAAAGAGCCAATTAGAAATTCAAATGGGTCAAGTTCAAAAAAAGGTTTTTTCATTGCGTTACTTTTTATGCTAAACGAAATACGTTGCTTATCATTTTACTGGATGATGATGAATATATTATCTAGTGTTTGTGATAATAATAAAAATAGTTTGTGTCCGATTGACTTTTCAATTCCTGCTCCCTCATTTTACCCTTTCCTACTGCTGCATACCGTAGTCCACGCACTCTCGGTAGAGGAATGATTTGGAATAACTGCATGTTTACTAGAAGCATTGTTATGTACCCTTGAACATCTTTCAGGACAAGAGTATCATAATCGTAAGCCCTAGCATGATTTTCAAATCACAACATGACAACATCACATATAAGCTGTCTGTTTTATCAAGCATTTTCTTCCATTCAAAATCAAAGACGGGAGACAGTAGTTCAAACTAAAGACTACTTTTAACCAGAGGGGCAGCATTTGTTTATATCAGAACACGAAGGTCTATATTATTCAAAGATGAAATAAAAATAATAATAAGTAATAGGAACAGGAACGAAAAGGCATGTACGGACGGAAATACATATAAAAATCTTTGAAAGCAGACCTTTTACTTCACGAAGACTCAGGAGGTAGTTAAATTGTAACTCATCTCAAATCTGTCTGATTAGAAAATCAAATCTTTGGAGCTTGTATAATATTTGAATTGGATAATTTCCAAAGGAAAAATAACATTGTTAACTCACAACGCAATCCTTTATCGATGCGAGAATTCGATGTGAAGCTTTTACCCGTTGCTACATATAGGTGAGTATAGTATGTATATATATATCTCTCTCTCTGAACTCTCTTTCTGCTCAACAGCATATTATAGTTACGCAACCTTAAGTAGAAGTTTTGTAAAGTTGTGACTCTATCTCTAGATTCGAGATTTTTAGTGGTGCCGCACCCTGTCGTTTCGTATACTTATATCATTTTCCATTCTCCAACTTTATAACTACCTGCCAACTAAAAAAGTTAACCTGGCGTAGTAAAATCCAAATAATAATGCATTCAGTCGAAATGGTTAGAGGTAGATGTGGAGCAAGCAAAATAAACTATCTACATTTTAAAGTTTCTATTCAACACATCAAGATCTGATGATATGAGATTTCTATTTTCACTTCAATTTACAGGAGTCATGCAGAAGTAAAAACTAGAAGTTGTGAATGTAACAAGTGAAGAATCAAAGTATTCAAAGTGAACGAGTTAGTAGAAATATATTGCTTAAGTACATACATTTTCTACACACTTAGCAGCTAAAGAGTGAAGTGTGTTTTAAATGGGTCAGCTCCAGCCAGCTCAGTTTTTCATGTTTCATGCTCAAGTTTCAGGATTCAAGTAATGAGATTGATGTGCTACCAACTTCCAATACTTTGTGTACAATCCAATGTACCGAACTAATGCTTTTCATTCTACTTTAGGTTTCTAGCCTACGTAACGTTATTCCGACCCATTCAAACGCAGTTGTTAGCTTAATATTTTCCCATTGAAGGCTCCGAGAATCCCACTTTCGAGTATTTCACAGAAGCAGCCTTGCAAAATCCTAGAGCGTTTCTATATTATTATGAGCCATCAAAGGTTTTGATGGTGTACTAAATATATAGTATATATATATAGTCACATTTAAAATCCTACCATCTGGAAATCTCGACAGTTCATAGGAAACTAACTAACCTTTAATCAATTAAAATTTTCTTCAAAACGTCAGCCTTGTTTAGAACCAATGTTTGTGAATAAAAACTCAAATGTCAGAAAACTCTATTTTGCATGTCTGTAATTTTTGTTTAGATTGTTGGATTTTGTTTAAAGGAGCCCTTCAAAAAAATCAAATTCATGAAAAAAAGGAGTGCACCCACAGACCCACATATGACTGATGATGCATCGTATTAAATTTCGTATGATTTTTCAAATGTAATCTTGCGACCATTGTTCATATATGATATGCTTGTCTTGTAGAACAGTTCTTGCTGTGAATTTCATTTGTTCCAATGATCCATTCAATTCTTCTCCAGAAAAAATACCTCTTTCAAGAATGCTGCTCTGCTGGCCCTTGAAAATGAAAAAAGGCAACATGGGGGACAACCCAGCCGGTAATATTACCTTCACCCTCTTATCAATACTCACAATCTAATACTTGTGCATTTCTAAACAGCCGTTCAGTTCACGTTGTAAAATTGGTTAACACAACTCACCTTGTGTTAGAAGCAGTATGGCAGATCCATAGAGTAAAGAGTGTATACTTATCGGCTATTATTGATTGAAGGGTTTGGCAACTTAAAAAAACATATATCGTATATGCGTACAGAGTAGAACATCGTGTTGTGTACTTTGCTAATGGGAGCTCAACCACTTTTATGGGATCTCTTCTGGAAAACAACATTCTGATTCGAGGTTTAACGGGTTTTTTCTTTCCTCTCGTTTTCATGCCATGTTTGGATACCAAACCAATTGCGATACAAACCAGTACAGCACAACATCATTAGATCGCGCATCGCTTAGACATACATATAAGTAAGTATACATAGGAAAACTGCCTCAGTCTGTAATATAAAACTGACAGCCCTTTATGAATGTTCTTTTAGTAATTCATTTTATTAGGAATTTGGAACCCTGCCCACTTCAAAATTCATATGGTGAGGTACTCGAGTCACGGTCAACGCTGGCCCAGTGTGTGCTTCAATGTACGTGATAAACTTCTGTACACTCCCAAAGGTAAAAATTATTCCCAGGTGATTCTTGTTAACGCCTTTATGCATACCTGGTCCCTCGACCTTTTGCACTAGAAATATTCCTTCGACAGGAGATATGAGGGATCTTGAAATCGAGGTGTTATCGAGAGTTAACTTGTAATTATTTTGTGCATGATTAAGAGTTTCCTGGAAGCTTGATTGTACATTATCTTAAAATTATATGGGAAGAGCCAAGATGAAAGAATTACATTTAGTCCTGAGTTACTGAATTATTTTTGTTAAAAAAACGATTCTGTGAAATTCCTTTGATTCTATAAATTGATCCTCTAATTTGAGAATATCTTATCTTAGATGCTAAAACAAGCATTATTGCATCATCTCAACTGAATTAGAAACTTCACTGCTTTTGCAAATCATAACACGTCAACAGTAATCTTGCATATTTTTCAAATAACATGTTTATAATATTTGGATTGGTTCTGTTTTCCTTCTTCCTTCAAGACATTGTGCTCTTAAACTTGACCTACACTAAGGAAAACAAGCGTGAGTACACAGAATGAGGAAAGTAATTTCATAAAATTTCAAGGGAACGCAACGAACGAGTCAACTCAGTACTGCATTTCTACTCAATTCCATTGCACTTCTTACCAGTTTGCACCTTCAGTAAGGCTTACGTTACATAAAATAAGTTAGAGAAAAAGTGTATATGTTCATTTTTCTGTATT
>JAANSM010000859.1:0-22647 GCA_036850725.1 Orchesella villosa | reverse complement strand
CAACGCAAAAAGGCATTATGCAAATATAATGCATTGTGTGGGATCGGAACTTCCAAAATTTCGACTACCCTCAAGCAATAAAATTTTAATCAGACGAGGCATTATACGTACATTAATATGTACATAAATAGCTACCGGTCATCATCAAACACATTACACTGCACAACGTGGTAATTCTTGAAATCAAACAGAAGTTCAAAGTGCAAAATAGAACGCATTTTTATATATCTGATAAAGCCTGTATAGGTTGAGGTTCTGTTCTGTTGTGAAAACACGAAATGCATCCATATTCAGTAGTGGCCATTAATTCACGTCATAAATTCTGTAATATTAGCTCCAAGGATGTGATTAACTTTTTAAAGATATCGTGTTTGACATGCATTCCTATTAGGCTTATTCGTCCGGCTCTCAAAGTCGGTCTTAAATTAAATCTTCAAGATAAGGTCAGGAGCATGGAGCAAAAACCGCCTTCAAACCAATATGTTGAAATAAGTAATCAGAATAAAGCGGAGTTTTGCATGTTGTACATGTTTTCCATTTCAAATTCCTTGTTTTAAACTAACACGCTGCCTCTGAACAAAACATGAAATACAAATATCAACTAGAAAAATACTTAACCATAAAAGACAGCCTAGGGATATGGAATACGGGATAAAAATGCTAAAATAATTGTAGTGAAAAAATTAACGATATAAAACCTAATACAAACATTTCTCCATTCAACTGTTTTCCCCCGAAAACTAAAAACATGGAATGAAAGAGAATGGGCAGCGCGCAAGGAATTTTTATATCGTGTAATGAACGCACATTGCATGCCACAGATTAGTCAGGCAATAACATAGCTTAACACTTTTATATCACATCATAAGGAAGAAACAAGTATTACTCAAAGTAGGAAATTTTTTATGAATAAAATATAAATCCCACATATTACGTATTCCTTCACCAAACCCATAAAGTTCTTTCATAAAGAATCAACAAAAAAACCTTTCCCCTTTAAGCTTTACTGTTGCATATCTCCTCTACTTCGACTATATCTATCAGCTTGGAATGTATAGTACCAATCCACACTATGCAAATATATTATGCTCAAATACTTTCATTTTGTTAAAGTCCTTTTTATAGTCCTTTTTTCCTCTCATGCAAGTGTCAAAAATAAAAAGCTGGCACTTTACTCCCGGAAAATATTCATTTAAAAAATTGCTTTACAGCAGCTACACAGGAATTCCTAGCAAACGACTACATTGAACATTACAATATGAATGACCTACAAGCTACAACTAAGCTACAACTTAACCTAGCCTACTATATATACACACTCTTTGTTTTATTTCAATAGCCGTCTCTGTCCTCCTCTTCGCCATCAAGCATCAACTGCAACGCCGACCCGCCAACGGCAATGAAATACTAATTTCACTTGTACTCGTAAGGCACGCTGAGTTGAGTGAGGGCAACTTCAACTTGAAACTGTATAAAAGGTGTGTACAAAAGAGTATAAAAGGAAGGATGAAGACCCATTCAAAGTTTACACTATTATACATCATTACAGAGTGTCTTTTGTACATGTTCATTTACTTAGCAGCAGTTCTTAGTATTCATTTAGCATTAGCATTCCATGCGTTCTATATAAACTATTCTATAAATTAGCAACTTCCAAGAAAGCCTTAATAGAACTCTGTCTAATGTCAGAGATGTTGTCATTACGCATCTTGCTTAATGTGTTTTCAAGGAATGTTCTAATAACATGGTGATAGTTTTTACTGGCGTAATGTTATGTCTTCACTTTCATGCAATGACGAGTCTCAAAAAGGTCCAGGAATGAAGGTTGGACGTGGCCAGCAAATTTTACATGGATTCTGAATGCCATGCACGGCTGACCAAGACTTTCTCTGCTGCTTTATGTTTTTACGTTAATTACCAGGGAAAGCAAGTATCAATGTCGCATTCGGGAGAAAAAAAGGGCAAGAAAAAGAAAATTTATATACTTGAGCAGGTTCGATAACAATATGACCACACAGTATATATGTGCTACCGGTAGTCCGGCTGCCTGCTCAATCCTTCCATGGCTTTCTTTTTTATATGTACACTAACATCGTTAAATGAAGTTTGGACACTTGCTTTTCCTTGCATTACACAAAACACGATAGTAAACGTTTCAGAAACGTGTTCTCTATATGAATTAGTCTTTGGACAAAAACAATAATCATTTCGTGCATGTCTACATGTGTCGTACTTCCTCCGTCATAAATGTCCTCAGCTCTTTCTTGTCTTCTCCCATTTTCCGTCCTAACTCTCAATTTCAACTCAATTGTTTGCTGTTGAAAGAGGACCGTCTAGGAAAAGAAAATGGGGAAATGCACCACTAAAATGCAGACAAAATACTCTGTGATGGCATCCCCAAACATGAACTTGATTACACAATAATTTAGGTCGTAGATACTGCACCCCATACAAAGTCTGACGTTGGGGGCATTTGGGAACGGCACAAGGACAAAAAAGTTTTGCTTCTGCCTTCAGTATATATTGCGTACGACACGTTATGAAGTTAGACATTAGGCACAGAGAGTCGCAAGTCGCAATGGCAAGTCTACTGTGAAAGAAGTAGAATCTATGTGAAAGTTTAAGGGTAGATGAATAGTTACTGCGTTCGTGCAAACTTCTTTTTCCTTTGCTTTTCTTACCTTTCCATTACCTTACGGTTCTATACTTTACTTAACTACGGACGTGCCAAATAATTTTTTCTTCTTTCTTTACAAGCCTAGCAATTTAGTCTCGGCCTGTAATATCCTTTTCGTGCGTCTCTCTCTCTCTCTTTCTTTAAGTGAGGGACTGAACTTTCTTTTGCAGAGCCCGGGATACGTTATTTCAATGTACCAAAATGCATACTTATATTGATCTATTATGAACGTACTCATAATGCGTTGAAGTTGAAGGCCTGACAAATATGTTCATACTTTCCACAAAATCTCCTATACATGTAGGTAGACTAATGCAATATAATTTGCTTGTCCTGTCAACATTTCCTTTTTGACTCATCAAACTTTATCAGCCGTCATAATTTTTCCTTTCAAGTTGCTGAATGTCAAGACAAAAGGTAAATTAAGCATCATTGCGTGTGCCTATATATGACTGTGTGTATACGTAAATGTACGTTACTTTGATATCTTAAAATGCCACACTTATATGTGCCGAAGGACCCTTTCGTATTTTGATGTTGCTTTAACTTGTTTCTTATTTTTCTGTGCAGAATGTGTATACGTATATAGTGCGTAAGCAAAAATGTTCCACGCAGAAATTCATAAAGTGTTTATAAATAAAAGAAAAATACAATCCAATAACCTAAAAAGGATATAGCACTGCATAGCATTGACAAACTCAATTATTGTAGTCGAGACATTTCTGATATTTAAAAAATTTGAAGCAATTGAAGCCTATCACCTATTGATTTCCATGCACAATTTTAAAAACACCATATTATCAGCAATTACTATACACAACCCAGCCGCTATTATAATTGTAGACCAGTGTACAAGTACATGTTCAGCGTAATTGAACCAGCCTTGAAAGAAATCTTCAAACAAAATTGTTTAGACGCGAGCCTCCTTCTTTCATCAGTATAAAGTGAAAATCCTACACACAAATTCTCAACATTAAATTTTTAAGCACCCTATAAAACACTAAAGGATATGAAAAGCAAGCACAAATATAACTCTTTCCTTTTTTTTACTTTCTTACAACAAAATTTTTCCACAATCTTATTTACTATTCAAGTCTCATTCTAGTTTACAAGATGTTGCTTTGCATTTCTTTTGGGAAACATGACAGGAAGGGCGTGATGTTTTAATATGGTATGCATATTTTAAAAGGAAGTAATGAAAAGTAAAAGAACTTTACTGACATAACAGAAAGTTTCCTTGTAAGGTTTAATAACTTTTTCTCTCGTTTTTATCATTCAGGAAAAATTGTATACAGCCACATTCCACATAATATCTATGTAGAATTGTACAACATTATTATTTTATTATGTTATGTTATGCTATACATGCTTCTAAAGCAGAATGCTATACTCAACTCAACTCAACCATTTCTCCTCCACATTTCCCCTTAGAGCACAACTTATGTATTTAATGTTCGTAAAGAAAATTAAAGAAAACATGGATGACATGACGATCCCATTAGTCGATGTTGAATTAAAATACAGAACCAAACTATGAAGCTCGACAACCTAACGGGAAAAATTTCCACATACATTGAACACCAAAAAACTTCTCTAATCTAATGCTTGCTCGATTTTACTGAGGACAATAACAAACGTTCTCTCATATGAGGAAGGAAACGGGGAAAGAAGAAAACCGCTTAATTCATTCCTCCTAAGTAATTAATGAGCTGCCGTATAAAAACAATGAAAATGGTTACTAGTTAAATGAAAACATTGTATTCAAGTTTTGTGTATCGTGCCGCATATTCCGCTTTTTAAAGAATTCAGGCACACATTTTCACCACTCTTTGAAAGGTTTTTTTTGGGGCCGGATTTTTGTTAGAGTTAGATGGTGCGTGGTAATCTATATCCTACAGTTTTGAAAGAATTAGGTCAGGTGATAAACGGGAAAAATGGCTGTAGGTCCTACAGTTTTCGACAAATTTTTCTGTGAATATTTTTTTTTCTACACCAGTTTGTGATGATGTGATATAATAACAAAGCTTTTAGCTTCTAAATTCGTTGGTGATTGTGACTGGTTTAGGAATGCAGAAAGTATATACGTACATTCGTTGACTAACATCAAAAAAATTATTGTGACGATGTTGGCGTAGCGGAGCGGAGTGCAATGGAAAAAATTTGAGTGTAGCGTTTTTTGGAGACGAAGCAGGCTTGTGTTAAATAAAGACATGTATATATTACATTTTATTCATGATAATAATCCAACCAACTTAAGAGTTATTCTCTACGCCTTCCCTCCAACATCACAACTTTCACCACCACCACCAGTCTATAAATAGCGAGCTGCAATAAATGAGATTCTTTTCTTCTAAAAGTCAAGGAATGTGATATTTATTTTGCGCATTTTTCAAAACTAAATTTCATTCTGGCTTCACTAAGAACTTTGTATGAGATCTCTGAAGTGAAGTTGCTCCACACACACAGTTTTTCTTTTTCTTAGTCCTCATGGCGGTGTTACAAAATTATAACAAGCTTGTTTTTTTCTGTCCCACTCTTCCTCTATTTCTCTCCTAGACAGTTTGCTTGGAGTTACATATAGCCCTCTACCATACTCACGCCTGCCAGAGCAAGTTAAGAGTGCAATGGGAAATATAAGTGTCTTCATATTTCTCTAGATAGAAATAAATTACAAAGGAACTGGGACGAGATGAGAATTGCATGCACATAACATTACATTACGTGGTAGTACAAGCTTTTCCTCGTGCTATACACTATGTCCATGTACAATGTACCTAAAGTATAAATATAATATGTGTAGTTATACGTCCGCACTTATAATGACTCCCCCCAAACACACGGGATACACACACACACACATGTGTATGTGGGAACAGAGAGAAAAGGACAGATGAAGGAAAATGAGCAGTTTCACTTTCAGTATAAAAACTTTCTCTGATGCATAAACTATATTACATGAAGGATAAAATACTGCATAGGATTCTAACTACAAACAAAGCAGCAGTAGAGAAGAATAATATTATGTAGTAGCACTAGTTTAGCACGAATGTTGAATGTTTTTTGTGTATTGGTCACAACTGCGTGTAGCAATTTTAGCAAAAGATGCACCACTGCTGCCACCCGCACCACAACAACGAAACAGGACGACACCAGCAGTCAACAGCTGTATTTCACATCAACATAGTTAACTTCGGAGCAGGAACAACAAATAAAAACATAAAATATATTATATTTTAACAGATATCTTCATTTTTTAGACTTCGTTTTTCCCCGACTTGGTCCTTCTGCCAGCTAAATTTGAAATTATGCTTAGACAACACTGAAATATATGGTGCTCTTAATGTTCACAATTGTAAAATTGTGTAGTTGTACATCTTCTGTTTACTTTATTTTTCGTGTACTATTTCATTTCACCAAGTGAATCATAGATACATAAAAATACTTAAAATGCAAGAAGCAATAGTAGTACACGCGAAAGAAAAAATGGATGGCTACTTGTTCGTTTTCCCCTTTCCCACTTTCAACATTAAATATACTTACAGTTTCTGCTCACTTTCTCCAACTGTAATTCTGTATAGATAGACACTATTCCTGTTTTATGAAGCATTTTGTACCAGAAACTTTTCTTTGTATGCATCCCTTGATAAATGGAGACGCGACTTCATTTCATTCCTCACGTTGTGTAAGTGAAATAGAAGAAAGTGATGAAATTTGATGTCTTTAATGCCACTATACTATAACAAAATAGTGTTTCTCAAACAACTTACTCTCAATATTGTTATCATTCAAGGGAATAGTGGAACAGCAAAAGTAAATTTTGTTACATGCTGCTGCCTTTTATTTTTGATGCTATTTGTGTAGACTGTCGAGGTCCACATTCCACATCGCATCGCGTTTTTAACTATCCACATTTTACTTCACTTTTCCGTATGCCATGCACTAAAACACGTTTCATGTTTCAAGAAAACTACTTCCTATCCCAAATATATATATCGAATGCGTAGAATGAAACGACCGTTTTACTATTATATATACACGCAGCTTGCCCATTTCGCGAAAATCCATATCCTTTGTAAATCCATCTTAAGTATGCTAAATAGCCATACTTGAGTATATTGTGTTACAGTTTATAAAACTACTATACATATATTATATATATAAAATGCACGCATTGCATGAGATGAGATGAGATGGGATAGAATCATATGAGTCGGTCGTTTTGCTTTTCGCTCCCAAAGTTATAAAAAACGGGCTCACAAAAAAAAACTTGGTATCATTTTTTCACGATTGTAGAGTTATTCCTAAAGTTATTCAATGGTCACTGCATAAAATAAAAGACGGAGCTAGAGGGAAAGTAAGTTGGTAGAAAAAGTAATATTGGGCAGAATGGAAAAAGCATTGTAAAAAGAAGCAGTCAGCATGTAAAAAAGTACTTTCTCTAAGATGCTATAAGACATACCGCCCTCAGCCTTGCAAGAGATGGTTTGATCGGAGCCTTCTCGAAGTGGGCCCACGGTACTCGTCAAGCGTCTCCCTGAAGCGTCGTTGATTGACACGGATTCTGGAGGCACTGTAAAAAACAACAAGATGGAAGCTTTTAGTTTTATAAGCACTTTCATAAAAATGTATACATTTTGTACGAAAAGTACTTGTGTCAGCATGCTTATGTATGTATTTACTATTTAAATTTTATCTTTTTTGTTTTGTCTACGTATTTACATGATTTAAAAATAAGTTTTTAAATGGGGATGTAGACACAAATTAAAATATTTTGCATATATAACATTCATGCGCAGACAAAAGAGTTAATCTGTGTTTCGATTTGGTAAACTCAACTTAAATTACGAATTACGAGCTAGTTACGGCTCATTACGTAACTGCGCGTGTATGAACACAGGGTATTTTGAGCTATTAGAGCTGATCTTCATTTTTTATATTCCGGTTAAATCTTGAATGTGCTCATTTTATTTTATGACAGTCGTACCCTTCAAGCACAAGCATTTCAAGTACATTAAAAGTTATTGACTATGCAATGCAGCTACTAAAACTAGATAAATAATAAATATAGCCATCTCAGATGACTATTGCCTGTTATAATCCTTCATACATCGGGAAAATATTCAAAAATGCATTTAAAT
Organism: Orchesella villosa; assembly: GCA_036850725.1. Classification (NCBI taxonomy): domain Eukaryota; kingdom Metazoa; phylum Arthropoda; class Collembola; order Entomobryomorpha; family Orchesellidae; genus Orchesella; species Orchesella villosa. Next base: position 14,832 of record JAANSM010000859.1, on the reverse strand, counting down.
ACGCGTCTATCGCGAGGTTTTCTTGTGATGAAACACATGAAATAAACGTACACCCACGCATGACGCCCACATATTTATAGTACGTGGTAATTTCGGTTCGTTTTTAGGAAATGAAATGGGGAAATAGTGAATAATTTTCATATTTGAATGCGTTATGCATATGCATGTAATGTATTCATCAATACTGCATATTTTAATTTTACACCAATCAGGATTATTTCAAGAACTCCTACACATGCAATATATTTTTTCAAAATTGAATGATATACCCATGATAAATGTTTCCTTATTGTACCGAAAAAGTAAGTGCACATCTGACATCAGGTTGTAAAAAGATGAAAAAGATTCTCATGGCCGTTGTTGAATAAAATATATGATGATATAATGCATGCATTGACAAACACGACATTATTTGGCCATTTTAAAGATTCCCTGCCATTTGGATCTACTCAAAAAAAATAAAAAACTGTACCATTCAAAGAACCTGGCTATAAAAAATAAAGCCACGTGTCTTTGTACTCGATATGATCAAATATACTAGGGGGGCTTGGGAAAAAAATCTGCAAAGCAGTAAGAGCAAGAGATCTGAATAGAAATGAAAACGAGTTACTTTTTCTGCTGAAATCTTTGTCTGCATGAGACCAACAAAAGTAAGCGCAGAAAAGAATGATTCCATGAATCAATTCCTATCTGCAAAAAGTATATATATATAGTATCAACTTGCACGTAGCTGAGCAGACTAAATCTCGAATGCTTTTGGCAATATTCGAAACATATTTGGTTTCTGAAAATTTGAATAGACGAAGTTGTTGGTGACCTAAATACATTCGATAAGTAATTTTCTATTGCGAACCAAAAAGCCTTCACCATAAGCCTTTATATAGGTTCCTAAGCCTTTGCAGTTACAAGAATGCTCACAACGGCACTATACATGATTACTTTTATAAGAAAAGTTGAAAGAACTGTCTTCCACCATTTGCGATAAGATAATTCATCATTCGCTTATTGGTTACAGTCTCTTTGGTCCAATTGTATTCACCTCCAGATACTGTTGCTAAAGATTATACCTATATGGGGAAAACGTACATTCATCTTGGCCAAAAATGATTGAGAAACTTTTGGTAAAACGATACCAGCGTCTGACATTCCATTCAAAAAGTATTATAATCATCATCAAAATCATCCCTTCATATCTGAAGATGAAGTTATTGGAGTAAGATGAAATCGAAGTAACACATGATCAAAAATTCAAGATTCAGTTTCAAAAATGTCTACCAACGGCGAATGGTACGGATTCTCTTGTTTGAAAATTTAATTTAAAACATGACTTCTAAAAATGAATCAGGTACCTCAAAAAGGGTTATTCAAACTCATTTTTACTTACCTACTACAGTAAGATTAAAACGGAAGTTCCTTGTTGGACTATTGCGGAAGTCAACTCGACATCGATAAACGCCTTCATCGGTCAGTTTGACGTTTTCGATCACAAGACGAGCAGGTTTTGCAGGGTCGGAGACGACCCGGAAGTGTGCACGTAGTGCCAAACAGCTTGTCGGAGGACCAGTGACGCGCATATTCTAACGGCTTTCCTCGAACATCCAGACTGTCCAAGGAGAATTCCCGTTCATGGAGCATAAAGTAAAAGGAGGAGAAAAAAAATTACAATGAAAGATTTATTACTAGAATTCCTTGTCTTCTTCCTCTTTCTTCACCCTACCACTTCCTATTCACAATTACAGTTTAGGGCCCTTTGTGAGACTTTATAGTGGGCATTAGACCATGTAGCATTATAATAACTGCTCTTCATGAAGAGCAAACGAACAAGCTATCATCTGAGATGCATTTATCTTTTTATTTCCTCACTAGATAAGAATGAATGATAATATATCGCACAAGAATGGCCTTATATGAAACCATGTCAATTCATTCATTGTGGTAGCTTGTAGCCAGTGTAGCCTTCATAAATCTGCATTGACGAAAAGCATCAGTTCCTCAATGACGTAAATCCTCTGCAAGTTATATCCTGTTCATTAATTTTGTATAATCGTCTGGATAGCTGTATTATTGTAATCAACTGAAAATACTGTCTATAAACTTTGGTGGTTTAATACAACAGGGTCCATCCATGCATTTCGACACAAATGAATGATTAACCGTCTAGACTGACTGGCCTGGTTGTACATACAGTTTCATGACGATTGAATGGTTACGTCAATAAAGCAATTCGTACTCCGTACTCCCTTCGAGCTTAGTATATGTAGATATTTCGTCGATCGTCAACACTAATGAATTTGGATTAATGATTAATGTCTTAATTGTATGATTGCTTTTCCTCTATTATATTGCACCATACCTATAAATAGGCTTCCCATAATCATCCCTGAACCACAAGACCATATGTACAGAGTCATCACGACGGTCTGGCAACGGATTCACATCACATGGAAACTCTGCGCGGCCACCCACCAGCGATTCCACTTCTATTTCTGGCACAGCTGAAATGGATAAATAAAAAACAGTTGCAGTTATAACATTGCTAATTCTAATAACCTTTATATATATCGGTACATAGTACATAACATATTATTTTTTATATTCGACTACATTTTGTTTGAAGCCACTAACAAGCTTTTAGCAAACCAGAGCGCTGGAACAATGTGAAAGCATTTTCAAACATGTTTTGCATGAGATGGTTTAGATTAAAATAAAAATGAGTTTTTAGTTCTTATTATCATACAATACATGAATTAGGTTTATTATACAAGAGAGAAGTTTCTCCACCTATCTACACAAAGCCATCATAATCATCATCAACAATCATCGTGTTTCTTGATGGATACGGTTAAATGACGGAAGGGAGGGACAGATGCAGGCCGACGTGGGGGTACATGCGGAGAAATGAGTGTATGTATGTACCATTTACCATACACACCATACCTCTGCACACACACCATATCCTAATGTAGTAGTAGTGTGTAGTGACATGTGGAAGCGGTTAAGTTTGCATTATAATGAGCTTCCATTATTCCACACGACACAGCCTTTCCCTGTCTCCATTATTTGCCAACACATGGTACATTAGACAAAAGCCATTATGCAATTAGTCTTAATTATAATCCAAAGAAGGCCATATATCTCTACCTTGATGAGATTAAAGTCCACTAAAACACATACCATTATATTAGAGGTTCGTGATAATACAGTTTCCGCACAAGACCCCCATTTCATTCATTTCATTCATCGTTCTTCAAGCTTTTCCGTTTCCATTACTCAAACGAGAAAATCATGGTGAAGGAAAGGAGAGGCATGCACACGTAACTGACGTACATATACATACATCGTACATCTAGATGCGTACACACGAAGAAGGAGAAGAACATAAATGTTTTACATGTGTGTTTGTGTGTGTGAGTAATATGTGTAATGTGTATGCATATTATATATGGGGACTTTTTGAACCACTATAGCAAAAAGCATGCATTATATTTGCCGAGTACATAAACACAGTACCTGAGCACGCTACGTTAAATCAGCACAATTTAAAATGCCTCTTCTTCTTCCACCAGCGACCAGCAGAAAAAAGACACCATGATATATATATATAATACATAGCATTGAAAATAGAGTATAAACTCGAGAGTGATCAGGAAACAGAGATGGATAGTAATCTGTGTGAATAATTCGCATCCTATCGCATCCCATCCGCTTTCAGCAAATAGAAAGAGAGATGGGAGAAGTGTGCTGGAACGTAAACTATATAGCATAACGAAAGAGCTAATATAATATGATATCCAAAACCCTTTTAATTCTATCTGAACAGAAGACACACTCACTCGATCTTTTTTACCCATATCGAGTGTACACACGGAAGAGCTTTCTCTGCTCCAGCTGCTGGTATGGTACACACTTGTTTATGATAAATCTCAAGAGTTTTAAGAGAGTTTTCCCTGTATATACTGTAGAGTCCAACATTGGGAAAACTCATTGTTCCTGCATTATGCATATGCATAATGCGGATGAAGTAATTATGCGTGCTCTACTTTTGAGCATATGAAAAGGTAATATTATGCATAAACGGATGATGACAATTCCATCCGTATNATACATTGTCTTTTACTTTTTACTCGAATTATAATGTGTATGTGTGTAGTCTCGTCATGTTTATGTAACTCACGAGAAAACTATGTTAATTCTGGTAGAGAGCTCTTGAGAGTTGACTCTAATCTCCGCTCTCCCTCTCTTTCTCTCCAGTCGATTTACATTATATATTATTATTATGATTCCATTCCACCCACGACTCTTGTGTGGATGTGTATGTATGTGTTATGTTATGTGTGAATGAATGAAATTCAACGCAATAACCTTCTCTTGGAATTATATAAGCTGTGAACTCAGTCGTCAAATTTTACTATCCTCACACACGCACGCACCCCATTGTTCCTTCCGCAACAAATTCTCTACACAAGAACATTTTATATAACATAAACGCAGCAGAAGCAGCAGTATTCTTATCGTTAGTGGAGTTTAGTATAGTTATATTTATAGGAAGCATTTTGGATTTTTGTTCAACAATTTTTTTATGCATGTAAATAGTCTTTTTACTTGTTATATACTGCAGTAAAATGGAGAAAGTTCATCTAACTCTTTACTACACAATATTTTCTTCCATAATGCTCTGATCCTCCACTGTTCTTTTCTTTGAGTTACAAAAACAAAATACAATGCTAGAAAAAAAAGTTGTACGTATTTTTTTTGTTGTTTGGATTTTTTGGATCGCTACCAGGAGGCTTCTGTTGTGTATTGTATATTACAATGTTGTATATATAAAATGTAACAGCAGTGGCTCATACATAATATTTTGAGGCAGTTCCGTTTGGTTTGGTCATTGTGAAAGGCCGACATAATCCCTTATGTATGCATTCTTCCAACTGAAAATACATTTCCCCTTTTTTAACATTAACAATTGCAATAACAAAGCTAATAATAATTTCCTTTAGTAGTCTACAAACTCTCTGAAAGTGTCAGAGAAATTTTAATTCATACACAGACATTACTCATTTCTTGTAATAATGGCCACCACGAAAACGATTTATTTTATGAGATAATAAATTGCACTTGAAAATATTATATATGCGACCTTTTCAACCAAACCATAAAAACTTCTTTGTTTTCTTATTCACAAGTAATCCCGCTAATGTTGTTCAGTGATATCAGCAAAATTTAATGTAACATGGAATTAGAGAAGAGCCGATATTAGTGCTTATATACTTATGTATACATACATTTAATAGTTTAGGTAAAGATTTTACGAAAACTAAAAGCGTTCATGAACTAAATCATGTACAACTAGTTACAAATAATATTATTATATCGTGTACTGAATTTGCACACGATGTATTATAACCTAAGCCGTGCTGCCGCATCGCTCCAAGGCATTTTTCCACCAGTTGACAGGTTGGCTTCATAACTTGTCATTTTGATCACTGGAACCGAGCATCTGCGAAACTCACTCATCCAATTATGTCAGTGGATTTATAAAGCTTAATACTTTTTTCAACTGTGTGCCCAGTCCTACGTATACACAATCTCGTTTTCTCCTACATCCTTATTCCTACGTTTCAAACTCTCAAAGGACGAAGCATATGTACTGAGTACCACGTACAACATTGAAACTACTATAGAGTCACTAGACACATGGATAGCATAGCATGATAGCAATAATTTTGCAGCAAAAAAAGCATTGGATGTGTGGAGTCTCTAAAAGAATTTGTTAATTCTATGTTCCATTCGGCACAAATTCACTTTTAAGTATTGCGAATGGAAAAAGTTTGAGTCTTTTGTTTTAGCTTAGTTGGTATATATTTTGGATGTATGTATTTATGTACATACTCAAGTAAGTTCACAACTACCTACTGTAAATATATTGATTCGTAGACTGAAAATGATTATCACATCGTCACAGTCCAATCTAAGATGTTAAATGTAAACTCACAACGTTGAATGTATATTGCACTATACACTTGTACAGGAAGCAAAAATACAATATCACATGAAAATTCGATATGATCTTCATCCAAGTACTTTGGATTGTGATATATATACGTACGTACGTTACATGTTACATCACATAACATCAAACCCATTTAGTTTTAGTTTTCCAAGACTGTGAAAACTCTTCAGTTCCAGCAAGTGAGCAAAGAGACCATTTCAAATACAGTCCAGAAGAGGAAAAGTTATGGATTGGATGGCATTGGTGATCGTTAAAAGGAAACTCACGTAACAGATATGCGGGAGGAGATTCTCACAACTGCCGTTTCCACTACATTCTGCTAGCACTCACAATTACAATATAATGCAGGCTTTGGGTAACAATGTCTGTACACACACCCGATAAGGAAGTATGATAGTCAATATCAGGCATGCCTATATAACGGTTTTCATACTTCCAATTGCTTCCTTATAGCTTCACATATTTTCTTTCATCTCGAAAAGTGAACGAAGAGCCAGGAGCAAAATGGAAGAAAGCCATAGAAAAATACAATGTAGGACCATCACACAAAAGTCTTGGCTGATCTCAACATTCAATCAATTTGGCTCAAGTCATGATTCTGTCCATTATTATTGATCAGGTGTTATTGTTCGTGTTCATGTCATCAAGTATGTTATATTCTTTGCCATAGTTGTTGACATATTATCATGTCTAGTTGCTCTGTGCTCCCTTTCTCTTTTGTGTTTTTCTTTTGCTCAATGAATAAAAATGAATGAATTAGTGGAGAGACAGGATGTGCCTGGGTGAGCTCAATGAATGCCTATAACTTAGAAGGAAACACATGGGAAAACATTCCAACCAAAGAATAAGAGTGAAAGACTGTTTTTTTCTCTCTCGTCTTACAGGATGGATTGGAAGAAAGGAAAAAAAGCTTACTGTTCAAATGTTAATGTCTCCCGTCGAGCTTTCTCTTTCTTTTCTTATACTTTTATATAAATCGTAAGCTCATATATCCTTCTTTCTAATTTCACTCAGAATACTTTGTACTTCAACATCAACACATGTATACATTTCACAAGACATTTTGGGCCATAACCCTCTCCAGTGCACTAACAATAAGTCGATAACCTAGACTTTGGACTTTAGCGCGGGTGGTAATAACCTAGGGTTCTTGGTTAAAACCTTATAAACAAGATATATTTATATGTATATGATTAGATTGAACATATGTATACATTTGTAACCAATTGAATGCTAATAATACCCAGTGAATTGTAAGTATGCACCATGTGTCATTACCTTAACCATGCAGTTTCTTTCTTTATTTTCATGTGAGTGTGATACGCTTTTTGGTTACAAAGAGCTAATTCGTTTTCTCGAAATTCCGAAAAAGTTCTCCTATGTACATATAAGACATAAGTAAATATATATAGTTAGTAAAGAAAACGGTCCTCTCACTTTCCTTTTTCTTTCATTTATCAGGTTTCCCTTGAACTCGACACAGTAACACTATTACTTTGATTTGAAAGAGCGAAAAGTGCACTTCGATTTCTATAAAAAAAGTTGAAGGAGAAGGAAAAGTGAAACGAGAGCTCCACTCCACTCCACGACGCTCATGGAGAAAGGAGAGAAAAGGGAGGAAAGTGAGCCCGTTATGGAGCCAGCCCATATTTTATCAAAACACTTGTTTTACATGCCCATATGGAGCTCCACATTTCCGTCCTGTTTGCTACTTATATACGTAACATAAAGTAATGTACCCTCTGCATGTAGTATGTGTACGCTCCGCTGTTTACACTTATATATATGTGGTGATATACGATAGAGATAGTGCCACACGAACTATCTGCATGATTCCATTTCAGACAAACTGTTCAAATGATGGAATGATACTTTTTCCCTCATTTTTACTTGGCTGGTACAACAAGAAAAAGTTTGTCTACTCTTTTATCAAGATTATAGGATGGTGAGAGACCGCATGTATATTCCATTCGAAAGAAAAAAGAGTAAAGTAGGAGCGACGAGTATCACATTTTCATTTAACAAAGTAGATAGTTATTGTGTACCAAGTGCTCCATTTCCCATATTTTTTGAAGCGGAATCCATAAAAAACGTCGCGTTTTCTCTGACTAGTCCCATCTCCATGCTGATCCATACATGCCATTACTTACTCAGCGGGTGGTATCAACCAGAAAAAATGAGATGACGATTATATCTGCCCATGCATGAATTTTGCAATGCACGCATAGATTGGAAGTGGTAAAACTGGTTTCCTCTTACCTTTGTTCCATCCTACACACACACACTATTGCTTCATGCTCACCCTCACAATATGTATGTACTTATTTCGTTTCAAATGTGTTCTCCACGTTTACTCTTTTCTTTTTAGCAATAAAATCTTCCTCCTTTCGCAACCACTCTCGGTGCTCATAGTCAACTTATTTACATTAAAAACATGCTCATTCTCTCCAGCTCATCATGATGAGCATAATGTAATTTCTTTGTTGGAGGAGTCGTAACAGTATTAAACTTTATCTTCATCCTTTTGCATATATATTCAAACTGTCTCCAGTACTCCTACACACACACAATTGATGACTTCTTTCCCTCCCTCATTTTCTTCCCCACCCTCTCTCAAACAAATATATAGGACTGGGACGAACAACGACAAATAATAGGACGTGGGATAATAATAATGAGAGAGTCGGGAGAGCTGAAGGAAGCGGGATAATATGGAAGGAATGTTTCTTTTCTAAGTAGATGCAAAACGTGGCGCATTTCCATGCTCAATATTACTTTCTCGAGTTTCTCGTGTGTAGGTGGCGAGGTTGGTTTAGTAAGAAATGCGTTTTCATATTCATGATGCTAGGAAAGGTATTATTTTGAAGGAGTATACACAGAGCGCCTTGTGATGGGAGATGTGATACACACTTATTATTTTGATCTGCTCCGTTGAATTCACTTTATTGACCCTGACTAAAAAAAGGATAAACATCCCACCTAAAAAGAATGAGTTGAAGAGAGTGAGATGCGAGGTGTGTTATATATACAACTATACAAAGTGAGATATTACTTTCCTTCATCAACAACTTTAAGTAAAATGTGAACCAACGACGTACCTTGTATTCAAATCCACTGCCTTCCTGTCTTTCACCCTTTAGTTAAATGTGGAAGAAAAAAAGTAGGAGTCAAATAAAAATAAGGAGGACTACGTGTGTACTTTGCACTTTGTAGGCTGCGCTTGCTTCAAGGCTGAGAATAATAATAATCATTCTCATCATGGTGAAAACTTCAAATTAGATCCTCATCAAGTTGTATGTGGCACCAGAGGGGTGAAACACTTTCCACTTTTAATGGGGAAAATCTCCAGTGGTGCAACAAATATTACAAGTGACGAGAGTAAGCACTCCCTTGTTCGTGTAAGAAAACCTAACGTCTGTATTACTGCGCTACACCTTTTCACATTCATTAATAGCATAGCCAAATGTATTCTTTTGCAGCCGCCCTTGCCTTTGAACTCTTAAAAAAATCTACTTCCTAAACTTCATTCAGGAAGCGAGAAACTCTTGTATATATAACACTGACGCAACCAGAACAAGAGCATGAAGCTTTCTATCTTTACACTATTTGAGTTTCAATGCCATCGACTGTGTTCTACATTCCGCTTCCATTACTTAATAGTCTCTTCTGTTCATCTTAATACGGTGTTAACATTTGTGTTGCTGGTGTTGTAACGTTTCAATCTTTTTAAAATAAGCTTTCCGTTCTTCCGTGCTTTTTATCCCTTTTTTCCTATTTTTGACTGACTTTTGCCATCTCCCACGTTTTAAGGCATATAAAAGAGTAGTTCCTAGTTTACAAATATATTTAATAAAACAAAAGTTGAGAAGGAAGCGCGTCAGCTCTTTCTTACTTTCCTGTTTTACTTACGCTACGTTACATTTACGTTTACACTCATCCTACGAAATAAACTGGTAGTTAACACTCTGGGTTGGAAAAAATAGTTTCTTATTTTTTCGTTAATGAACATGTATTTTGTGTAGAAGTTCAGATGTGCCATTAACTAATAGCATGTATATATAAAGGGGCGTACATGTTCCATTCCATTTCCATGCACTCTCATTCACCAGAGTCGCCAGGAGATCGAGTGTGAAAGACGTGGGGGTAATGGGCTCGGTGAAAAGTCTTGCTTTTCCCTTTGAATATATTAGACACTACCCACCGTTATTTTTCCCAATCTCTTGATGCCATGGTATGGCCTTATGTATGTGGTCTAAGATAGGGAAAATGAGATGGTTGAAATGGAGAAAATTAATGTCAGACAAGCTGAGAGTCTGTGATGTTGTGAGAACGAAAAGATGTCGGTCTCTAAAACCCAAAGGAGAGGAAAAAAGAAGGGGAAGAAGAAACTACTTCAGAAGTAGGAGTACTTGTACTTATCACTGTGAAAAAAAAGTATCCTTTTTTATCTCTCCACTTTTTTTTACTGTAAGACTTATTTAGCCTGTGGGCTTTTAGTAAGTTAAGTATCTGGTGTAGCGTGGCAAAATAGGAAAATTTTGTAGAGAAAAAAAAGAAGAAGAAAAGGATTGGTTATATAGGGTAGCTTTCCACTATTAGAAGGTCCTCCAGGCCCATTTTGCACTTTTTGGCAGGGTTTTACTGCTTTCCCTTCATTGTAATAGGGAAGAACATGTAGAGAGTGAAAGTAAACTGGAGTCGAATGAAGGAAACTTGGAAACTGCAGTATAGCTTGCTTCTCGACGTTAGTGCAGAATAGTGCAGATACATGTAAACTCGTGGTGGATGCATGTAATGAAAGTTTTAGGTTGTGTAGTTGTAATCCTTTTAGCTGCTTTCTCTTTGTCCAGAGTCGTGAGCTAAGTCTTTACAAACAGGAGTCGACAATATAGGGCAATGATCATATTAAGCATCCAGCTTCACTCTTAACGTTTACATTTGCTTCCAAAGAAAAAGACGAGTTTATACGACTTCTTTGTTGTTGCATACAAAATAGCATTGAATTTTAAATGGAATAAAAAATACAATGAGATTTCCTTTTTATGCAGTGCATCAGCATCTAGATGTCTTTCAATTAGGAGGACTCGTGTTTTATATCCCAAATCCCAATGGTATAGTATATAAATGTATATATATGCATAATTAAATGTTGTCTTCCACTATCAGATGCCAAATGATGATGAAAGCCATTGAATGACAGAACTGCATTAAACAAGTGTAATAATCTGTCCTGCCATGAAACTGCTTTATCAGATAAACGTGAAAGTGGTACATGCAGAGCTTATATAAATGGCTGAACTGCACACTCTCGACAAGCGCTGATTCCAGCTGATGAGGGTTTGGATGGCAAATGGCGGCTAGGAGCAATAATGGTTATGTGATGTTTGATGTAATGTTAATGTTATGTTGCAGTTGGAATTGGCTGAAAAAGTTGTTTATCAATACATCCCAGCAACCTCTCCCCCTCCTTTTATGTACCATACTCAACCATTAGAATTGAGCTATGAATGCGAAGAAATAGGGAAAGTTCAACTTTCACCGTTTTTCAAATACATAAATGCATTCAATTTATATACACACTCGGCTAGTTTTACACTGTGACCTTTTAGCTAGTATGTAGCTTATCTTCTTTAATTCGAGGGAAGTAATGGACAGGAAATGCCTTCATGGTACTCCATTAACGTCCATATTAACGTCACCGGACCAACTCTCACCGACCGTGACTGGGAAGCAATGAGAGGAAAAGTTGCAAACTCCAAAAACTCTCAAAAAAGAATTCTGTTTCATTCCAACATGTATATATAGCTCAGAGGCTACTCAAAACAACTATGGTAAGTCAAGTATATGCAGCCTTTCACTGTTATTCAGAGGCCATTGAAGCATTCATTTTCTCCTCGCCCAAACTCACTCAGAATATATATCGCAAGCACGTTCAAAGTTATGCATTCGCACACACTCAAACACATTAAGTACACATCCACGACATAATATAATAACACACAATGGCCACAACGAAACGCTTTTAATGGGCTTTATTTCTAATGGGCTTTATTTCTCTTACAAACTCGCCGAATGGGTTGATAAAATCATGATTAATTCTGGGTTTCAAAATACCTTAGTGGCCAACTCCAGCCATTAACTAAGTTTAAATGGTAGGGAAAACGGAAGGCTACTAAAACTTCAATTACTACTTATGCTGATCTTGTACAGCATTGTAATTACATTGGGTGCGTTTATGCATGCATAAACTAAGCAAGAAAAACGACTACACACACTCTCTCACGACACACAAGTTCATTGCCAAAAAACAGTTAAAATGTCGAAAAAGGAAGTAGCAAAAAGGCTTCATCTTCAAACTTTTCTCAAAGAAAATCTCAAGGAAATAGGAAACACTGCATTGGAACTACTATTGTGTGTTGTACCATTTAGTTTTTCGAACAATGCCGTAAATGGTGTCCTTGAGAGTAGTAAGTTTCCTGAATACCACAATAATGTCCACCCAAGGAAAGTCAAAATGTGCATAAATCATGCACGGAGTCACTAAATACTGCACGTGTTTATAACCACACTTTTCTCAATGAACTTTTTAAAATAATTTCTTACCATGATATTTTGAAAGTGTCTCAATCCGATCGAATACATACTGTTTTCATTGCATTTTACTTCATGTGAGAGGTGAAACCGCGTCACACTTGAAATGTTGAGACATCATCTTTTGAGTTTCAGCATAATTTTTAAAATGCGGGGAAAGTACACAGGCGAAAGTAATGTACCTAAGTGAAAGGTAAATAGAGAAAGTAAGTACGTTTATGATGAGAGGATTTCAGAGGACTTACACGTGAGTGACGAAACTTCAAAGTATTATCATATGCACTCCCGTCTCAAGTGTATTCACAAATAATAACTTGACTATGAATATAATATGAAAGTGTAGGAAGCAAACTGTAGTGAATTAGAGCTACACGCATTATACCTTAAAACACTTCTCCTGTATAAGGCAAAGTTACATTGATTGCAGAGAGAGAGATAGAAAGCAGCAGCTTGGGAAAGCCATTCCCGTCATGTGATGATGACATGTCTTGAAGGCATCTAAAGTGAGTTATTTTCATACACAAAATTTACCTTGTGACAAGTTTATATTAGGATAAGTGTAATAAGCATATCATTTCCTTGTCTTTCTCATATCAGCATGCTCTTCTCTTTTTCACCACTGGGAATAAACACATCACCATCAAGTCTAGAAAGTAACACCATTATATTCTTTAGCACACCCATATGCGCATATTATCATATTGTACTTTGGAGGAACAACACAATAGCGCTCTCCATGTACATATATATATATATACTTTCTCTCACACCCAAGTCTAAACCAAGTGAAGTGAAACACATGAGGAAAAAATGTGGTGAAAGTAACAATGTGGCTATAGGGATTTCTCACTTGAGCAACCATACCACTTTCATTTTCAGACACTTTTCTATTTTGACAAGATATATAAATTTTGGTTGATGTGCCCCATTCTCCTTTAAAGGAGATCCCTCCAATGCATCGAGACATTAGATGCATTATGCATGCCACCATGTAAGTACCATATTAGTTCGACGTGTTTTTTGGTATATATCTGATATGCATATAAGGTAGTCAGCCCAGTTGTTTCATGCATGCATATATATACTACACATTTTTGCAATCTTTTTTCTCCTTTTTTCCCTAGCTTTACAGGCAATTTTCTTGAGCTTAGTTGAAAACTCGTTGGGTAAACATGGTTAGAGCATATATGGTTCCTCGATGGAAAAGAAAACAGTGGGATTATGCATCAAGAAGTCACGAGCGAGTGAGCATTCTGCTGTGTCTGGAGATCGAACATGTGTGCATATATGTGTGAGTAAGAAATGTGTATAATGCGTAGCTCTCATACCTTCAAAGAAAGCTTTCTTACATTATCAACCCTCTCTCTTTCTCTACATTCTACCCATCCATTCAGCCATTTTCAAGTATGCATAAAACCATAACTATATCAAATATCCTTTTATACAAGGCCTCAGCTCTTTCAGCTTAAAAAGTATTGCTATCGCTTTTCAAAAGAGTGGAACATTTCAATGTTCCCTTTATATATATATATTGTTATTAACGTCACATATCCTCTCTCTCTCTGGCCGGGTTGACAGTCAGAGTAATAGAAATCTATAACCTATAGACCTTCTCCGTAAAAGAACCTTTTTTCCGTAAAGAAGCCGTTGGGCAAATATTTCTCAACACTGGGTCCCCTGAGATTGAGATATGGATGGTATGGGTATGTGCACCTTTTCAGGATCCCTTGTAAAGCCAAATTTTCCTAACGTTATAGTTATTATATGGTGCTTATGTAAACAGAAATGATTTTATAGACTCTATTACAAATAGCAACTTAACAATATGTATGTATATTAGGCTTATGTAATCATCATCATCATCATCATGATCATCACATTGCCATCAACATCTTTTTCTTGTTCAATGAATTCCCTCAATGCATTTTAGTATGTTCGGCTGGGCTGACTGAAAGAACGAGATTAAATTTTCAGTGACGCATTAATTTCCGATTAAATGAAGCCCTTATATTTTGCTTTCCTTTACATCATGTCTTCTTAGAATCATACTTTTCCTGCGTAATATCCCGTTTGATCTTCATTGAAAACTGGAAAACAAACTTTATTACTACACTATACATTCTATTCAGTATACAGGAACTTCCAACTGGCTTATTACATTGTAGATAATTATAAACCATAGAGAACTACGATGTTTTGTATAGTTCGTATACATAAACAGTTCTACGAAA
>JAANSM010000858.1:0-22649 GCA_036850725.1 Orchesella villosa | reverse complement strand
GAATTGGACCAATATTGGCTAATAAAATAGTATTAGAAAAAGTCATCACTTGCCATCGTCCATACACTTTGGAAAAAATTATTTTTAAAAACTTATTGACGAAATGCGCAGTAATTAGCTTTACTGATGTACATTGAATAACAGAAAGGAAATGCAAAATATCTTGACCCATGCATATGTATTTCACCCGTTTTTTTAATTTAAAAAATGAAAATAAATCTCCCATAAATCGTGGTAAAAGTCCTTAAAAAGTAAGCTAAAATATATTTATAGTGGTAAGTGTCTTCATGTGGTCTTTTCTAATTTTGATATGGGTATGACTCCTTTTTCTGCTGGGTACAATATTATTATGCCTTTAGTTTAGTTACAAATCAAGAAATAAAATTAATCACGAGGCCCATTTGGAACCATAACTTATGTAATATTCTAATGGATCACATTTTTATTCGCAGACAACAGTTCATCATGTTCATTCTAGTAAGTTTCAATTACATTACTTCATCCAGAAGCTTTAAAACTTCCTTTACGTCCCTTAAATTTCATTCGAAGATTCCGTTTTTCAATAATTTGAGGTAACATAGTCTTCAAATCATATGCCCATCCAACCCACGCAAAGAAATCTATAGTCATGTTTTCCTACCAACAACCAAATTCACTCGTAATCTCAGGGAAAAGCGTGATGGAAATTATCACACCCCGCTCCAACTAGTGTTTACAAGCTAAAGTACACTAAATGAACCAGAATCACCTTTACTTCAATGTGTCAATAAATTTAAAATATTTTATATAGCTCACCAGTGAGGAAGGAAACTAGACTTTGTGTTGCTGTGATATGTTGACGCAATACGTAAAGTGGCCAGAAACCTCATAAGTATTAGACGCGATGCACTAGTTGCATATATGTCATTATAAGAGCCGGCGGATTGGCTAAAAATCGGCACAACTAGGAAAAAGGTTAATATGAGTTCCCGGAACCATCTGCGTTGAATTCAACAAAAGTAACTAAACTCCAGATCGTGTCATTGTGGTTGTACTTCTATTTAAAATGCAACCGGATCATTATCTAAATCTGCCACATCAAAACCTCTTTAGTTTTCATTCAATCGAAATGTTTGGGGAATACATGCCACTGAACGTGACTGTACCATTAGCCTCGTTTAATGATTTGTGGGTCTTTGTTGGTGTCCGATAAGCACCTACCGATAAGCACGGTGTGGGGTACCTCGCTGCAATATTCCAGTCAACAATAATAGGCAGCAGGAATGTGTGACACTGGAATTTTCTGTTCAAAACATATCATATCGCTCAAATGTGAACAAGTCTTTTGGGCATATTTAAAGAAATCAGGGATGAATTTGACCAAAAAACCTTATTTTGAGGTTGTCGGTTTGATACTGACTTTTAATAGTTAAAAATACTTCGCACATTAAACAAGGTTGTCGTCAGTCGTGGTTCTTGTTTTGTTATGAAACATTTTTTAGCAATAATATTGACAATAAAAACATGATAATTATGAATTTATTGTGTTCATTTCCAAGGGTTGCGTTGATATTCCCACGGAGTGCCCATATTACTTCATTCGTCTCACTATGATTTCACTATTATTCTGCTTACTTCATGTTTACTTACTCTAGTTCTTTGCGATGAACGGAATGGTTAATTATATCCGATCTGGTTGACTTAAAACTCTCAACTAAAAGCTTTTCCTGTTCAATTCTCAGTTAAATCAATAACCTTTTTTCATACGACAACCTTGAACTACTTATTACTTGCAATTTATTGCGGTTATATGATCCGATTGCATAAAACACAAATGGGAGCAGTATTACTCAACAGTTTCAATATATACAAAAAAGTTCGCAGAAGACTGGTTTTTAATCTAACATCTAAAAGAAAAGGAAACCAACAGGTATCCAATCTTCTTCTCCACTTGAAATAAGGATGATTTTTATATTGCTTAAAATGTTTTTTATACGTCAATATCTAATTCCACAATGGAATGATTAACACAGCACCATAAATAAATACAAAAATTGTTTCATTTCACGGAAGTAGTTAAAATATAAAGTATGTTCTTATTATCCAATTAAATGCATTTCTACACATTTCTCTCTCTCTCTAATATATATATCGTGTAGATCAAGGCTGAATTCCAGCTTGCCTTACTAACTACCACCGATCCTGACCATTGAGTTACAAAAAGGCAAAGTCATTGCCAATGTGTATAGTAAGCATCACTCATGCTTTACCATTTAAGACATAAACGATGGAGATCCCTTATTTGATAAATTTAAACTTTTTAATTGTTTTAGCACTTCTTCATCTTGTCCCACTGAACACCCATGTTCTGAAAACTGAAATTTATTACATAGTTTATTATCATTGTTGCGTTAAAAAATATTCTTTGGACCTTGTTTTTTTATCCGTATACACGTGTTGTAATGTATATATACATATAAGTGTATGTATGTATTATGATTTATAAAAGCTTGATAATTGAGTAGATTATTAGCATTCAGAACACACAACTTCTTTATTTTATCAAAAATGGACAATGTTTTTTTATAAAGTTCTATATGCTAAGTTTTAGCTGTTTTTGATGCGATTTGCTTTAAATCTGATTCCCACGTCTTAAATGATATCGGAAATCTGACAACCCTTAGTTACTCTCCAAAAGAATATAAGTTTTCGGAATGAAGAATCAAATGATGTCAATTTGCAAAGACAAAGATATTTATTACTACTGTTTTAATGTTATACAACGACGCTTATCTTATAATACTAAGAACGATCATTTCAAGCGTAACTTTACCACTCGCATAGCCTATAGAAGGCTACACTCCACAAACTTCTACTTCCACTTCCCCGCTTACAGCTTATTTTTCTTGTAGTTTTATTCCAATCGTCTCGAATGCTCCAGCCTTCTTGGCAAGCTGTATATCTCGCATCATAATCACCTCAGCCGTCTCAATACTTTCCAAAAGCTTGGGAAATAACTCTTCCACCTTTCTACTAACAAAAAAATCCGGGGATGATTGAATGAACCATTCATTTATACTTGAGATTCCACTTGCGAGTTCTACTGTTCTATTCCCGTCCTCTGTGTAAATACTCTTAAGGGGTGAAATCAAACTTTCATTATCTTCATGTGTTTTCAACACTTGTAGAAATTCATCTAAACTCACGAGTTCTACTTCCACACCAATTTCAGCCGCAACGTTTACGAACACTTGCTCCAATTGAGGGTAAGGCGGAACAACGTTATAAACCCCAGGCTCGGCTTTCCCCTCAAAACAAATGCGAAGTAAAGCCTTTGAACATACATTTGGGGGAATCAACAAGGAAGGCATTGGTGTGTACGGCATGCATTTTAGCTTTAAAAACGCTAGCAATCTGAGCATGTAATGATTCGAAAAAATGTCCAGCGCTCCCGTTTTCTCATCCCCAGACACCAAAGCAAATCTGAGGGCCTTGCAAGGAAGGCCCTTTAACCAAGCTTTTTTCACAAGCTGCTCTGAAACAAATTTAGATATCATGTAGCCGGAATTGTAGGAAAGACAGTCAAACGCTGAATCCTCTTGCCAGTCTTCCACCAGTGTTTCCTCCTCCTTCTTAGTTGTTGTAACAACTAGCATGGAAGACGCATGAAATAAGTGCTTAGCTTTCACGTTAGCTGCAAACTCAATAACTCGTCTTGTTCCCATCACGTTAACATTCCGAATATTTGATAGACGTGTTGATGGTGCCTTCCAATATTTTGCGATGTGGTCTGACTTAACTGCACAATGTATCACTGCATCCACTTCTAAAGAAAGACGATTGTATAGCTCATCTTCTAATCCAAATTTATCCTTTGAAACGTCACCTTCAATTACTTCTAATTTGCTTAAATTGTTGTCGCCCATACAGGAATTGTCAACATTTGTTGCGAAAATAGCTTTTAATCTGTCTTCAGCGGTTAAGCTACCTTTCGAACGTGCCAAACAAAAAATCTTACGAATAGTTGGGATTTTACAAACATCCGTAATAATGTAACGACCTAGTGCTCCGGTGCAACCAGTTAAAAGCACCGTTTCTATGTCTTTTTCTTTCACAGCCCCTGTTTCAGGAAGACTAATGTGATCAACAAGTTGGCAATCGTCATGAATGAGTTGTTTCAGCTCTTCTAGCGATGGTATTTCATCCTGTTCTTGTTTTCTCTCAATCAAATCCATAAAACGATTTGCCAGCAGATCAACATTATTACAGTCCCGTATGTGGGACGCTGTTACGACAAGTCTTGAACCAAGGAGATTTTGAATTGAGTTTTTCATCTCGAGCATCATTAAACTGTCTACGCCGAGCGATTGGAAATCTGTGGAGTCTCGAATAGGCTCATTTGCATCCATTTTAAGAATATTCCGGACAAATATTTTGATGTGCTTCTTGAAAATTTCAATTTTTTCAAGTCGTTCTTCAGCAGTGTCCACTTCTCTCCAAAATTCGTCAGTGGTAATGCTGCTGCTGAATTGATTTTTCTGCTCTCCAAAAAGTGACTGGTCATCGGCATACTGCTTCAGGTTTGGAAACATGTGGGACAATAAGGGAAAGGATTCAATGTTGCAAGCTACGACTTGAGTTGTTCCAGGTGACCTCAAAACAGAGTCAAGCAGAAGCAAGCCTTCAGAAGTAGAGATTGGGCGAACTCCAGGAAAGTCAGCTTCTGTCGCGATTCCCACTTCAGCCCAGTGTCCCCAATTAATTGAGATAGCGGGAAGTCCTTGGCCATTTCTATAATGAGCCAAAGCGTCTTCAAAATTATTGCTCGCTGAATAGTTTGCTTGTCCAGGTGCACCAAGCACCGAAGATATTGAAGAAAATAAAACAAAATGCTCCAATCTTAGGTTTTTCGTGAGTAAATGCAAATTCCATGAACCATCCACTTTTGAATTGTATGTCGACTGGAACTTGTTCCACGTTTGGTTTTCGATAGTTGCATCATCTAGCAAACCAGCGGCATGCATAATCCCTCGAATTGTGGGAAATTCAGAATCTTGGCTTTGAATCGTTTCAAATAATTCCGTGCATTTTTCATAGTTTGAGACATCGACAGAGAATGTGCGAATGCACTTTCCATCATTCAGATTGAATCGATTAATCTGCTCAGCTATTTCTGGTTTTGGGTTACTGTTTCTGGTAATTATAACAATGTATTTAGCTCCATTTTGCAGCATCCACTTCACAACTTCAAAACCAATACCACCAAGGCCACCAGTAACAATGTAAGTGCTTCTGTCGTTAAATAATTGCGTGATTATTTTAAGCCTGGAGTTCTCCCTTTGAATTTCCGGCATCACGCAAACAACTTTGCCAATATGCTTTGCCTGCTGAAGATAGTACAAAGCAGAACGTATATCCAGGGCATCAAATCGCTCATAAGGCAATGCCTTAATGGTTTCATTATTCCCGCCATTTAGTCGAGTTTTAAAGGTTTTCAGCATATCCTTAACGAACTCATCTGTCATGGTTTCGATATGGATCATACGGTATTTCACATCGCTACGAAGTTCAGCAACTTCTTCTTTGGACCATACACCCAACTTGCTCATTTCGACAAACCGCCCATATTTTCCAAGTGCTTTAAGCGACGCCTCCTTAAATCCAGGGCCGGTTAGGGAATTCAATACAACGTCAACCCCTTTTCCGTCTGTAACTCTTAAAATTTGATTGGAAAACTCGGTGGTTCTCGAATTGAACACGTGACTAACACCCACGGTTTTTAAGTAAGCCCTTTTCCGTTTACTTCCCGCCGTCGCAATGATTTTGACTTTATGCTGTAGGGCTAGCTGTATCGCACTTAAGCCAACGCCACCAGATGCGGTGTGGATAAGAACCGTTTCGCCTGGTTGTATGCGCGCCAAAGTAAAAAAGCAGTAGATTGAAGTCATAAAAACAGCTGGGAGAGTAGCTCCTTCACAGTGAGTCATCCCTTGTGGAAGGTGAAGTAGTAAGTTTTTATCCACTGCGATATGGCTTGGTAGAGCTAAATTGTTATGTGAATTAAATCCAATAACATTATCTCCGACTTTAAAATCCATAACTTGAGACCCAACTGATGTAACAACTCCAGAAAAATCTATTCCTATTGTGTTAATTTCCTCGAAAATTGGAATGGGTTTGAGGACGGCAAATACATCTCGAAAATTTAGGGCCATAGCTTTTACATGAACTTCAACCTGGTTTTCTCCTAAATTCCATTTATCCAAGTGGGTAAATTCCAAATCGGAAATTTGTCTTGTGGAAGGAAGTGCCAGTTGAAATCTATCACATGCACTCGGAAGTGAAAGGTAGTTACTTGAAATCTTTTTCGATTTCATACGCCGAACAAACCGTTTTCCATTTCGAAATGTGTGAAACTCATTTTTATTCTCGTCAGCCCATAAATTATGGAATACTTGCTGAACACAGTCATCAACATTCTCATGAATATCCAGGACATTCACAGTCAAATTATTGTACTCAATCGGAACTGATTTTGCAATGCCAAGAAGAGTAGAAGATGATGGGTTGAACATGGCAGGGTCATTTGAAGAATGCAAGCCGTTTGTTAAAACGAACAACTTGGGTGTTGATTTTGAAATTCCAGAGTCTATGTTTTTTGCAAGTTCTTGACAAAGAGAGAGAAATGGAAAGGAAATTTTGGATTGATGGTGTTCATCTTCTCTCAATACACCCCACATATATAGAATCCCTTCGAGCTGCAATTTCGTCGATTTTAGATTGCTTTTAATGTACGCCCTCATTTCGTACTCGCTTTCTAGGCCATGTTTGATGTTAGGTCGCGGTACAACAACAATATTTCTTCCAATCGTGTTCATTTTTTTCTCCAGGTTAGACACCAACTGGGTTGTAAATTCATCTCCAAATATCATCCAAGTTCTTGAGCATTTATTATCGGTAACCGGAACTGAAGGTGATACTTGACGATATGCTTGAAATTCTGCATGAACATCATTATAACTCTTTACTGTGCTCACGTCAGTAAATCCATTTTCCTCCAAAATTTGTTTCCACTTCAGTTCACTCAAAATTGGACTCTTTTGTCGTAAATCAAAATCCTGAAATTGCCAGTATCCATCGAGCAATCCAAATACGAACATTAGAATTGGGCAATCCTTCACTGTTTCACATATCTGAATATACCCACATGGTTTTATCAATTTCGCCAAGTGTTTAACTGCTTCTCGAACGTTTTTCGTAGCATGGAGAACTTCGGGAGCTAGAATAACGTCAAAGTATTCTGGTGAAAAGCCTTGAGAAATTGGATCGCACTCAATGTCAAGCCTTTTGAAAGTGATGTACTTTAAATATTTTTCCAGTTTTGGATTTGCCTTAGCTGTTGCAAAAAATGTGGGTGAAATGTCAGTATAAAGGAATTCCAGACAGAATTGCTCCTTTTCCAGGGAAGAGTGAATGCAATCAAAGAACAGGGCTGTGTTTATACCAATTCCACTGCCAACTTCAAGAAT
The DNA here is from genome assembly GCA_036850725.1 of Orchesella villosa. Classification (NCBI taxonomy): domain Eukaryota; kingdom Metazoa; phylum Arthropoda; class Collembola; order Entomobryomorpha; family Orchesellidae; genus Orchesella; species Orchesella villosa. Next base: position 15,141 of record JAANSM010000858.1, on the reverse strand, counting down.
GCGGAGGCAGCTTGAAGGCGATCGGGTTTTTATAACTGGAAAAAAGGCTGCAAGTGTTTGATTTGCGTAGCGAACTGCTGGCTCCATTTGTGATGCAACCATAGCATAAATTCCTTCTGCATTTGGTTTTCTAGGGTTTTCTGGAAAAACTAGGGTGAGTGGGTCTACTTTTCCTGTTAATATTTCCGAAAGGCTATTCCCGATTTCAGATACCAATCGATTGTCCCAACGAGTAGGTTGCTCTGGTTGAATAATCGAATCTGTCAGAATATTGTTTATATCAGCTTCAAGTTGTGGCTCTACCATCCAGTTTTCTTGATCAGATTCCGATAAATATTTTTCCTCAGCCATTTTTTCCAAAAAGAAACCAATGTATTTCTTAAACTTGTTTTTTATTGAGAGAGAAGTAAGAAGCTTTGATGTAGTAAACATTTCACCCGCCCGTGGTTTGAATCCTATATGGCTCAAAGATTTCACGAATTGAAACAGAATGAGTTTACAAACGTTTGCATACTCATTAAGATCGTCTTCAGCTTTAGTTTCTTCCATGCAACTTCGAATGTCTATTTCCTCAATGTGAGGGAGTTCCTCTAAAATCATTGACGAAATGCTATTTTGTAAAGCATCTGGGCAGGGTCGCCAAACTTCTTCCCAAAGTTTGGGCATCAGAACTGTCTGTTGTTGAATGAGTCCTTCAACAAATTTCACGCTTGTTTCGATGAATTCTACAGCTCTCATTAGCGCTAAGGCTTCCCCCTTTTGGTTGAGTAATACAGCTGTTGCGATTCCTACCCCGTTTGCGTAACAGTAAATGAAATTATTATCTTCCTTATTGAATTCGGTTGGAAACCATGTAAACTCTCCAACTTTCACTGGAATTTGAAGCCGCTTTTTCCATTTATTTCCAGAATTAACAGAAAATTTGTTTGACCACATCATAATGGCTTGAATCATTGCGTCGCCAATAACCGGATGCACCATGTATTCTTCACGTTCTCGTTGCTGAAAAAGTTTCACTTCAAATAATGCTTCATTCTCGTCATCTGGAAACCAAGCCTTGGTAATTCTTTGAAAACTGGAACCGAGGCGAAGTCCTAGTTTAGCGACGTTCTCATAAATTTCTGATGAATTCCATTCTTTGCTTGCCCACGACTTACAAATCTCATTCACATTAAGTTCCCTCGGCTTCTCATCTATTGAAGAAGATACGAATGGAAGGAAAGAAGCATTCGCATGCAAAATCCATTTCCCGTCATTGCTCATTATTTCTTTTCCCTCTTCCCGCGCTTCATGCCAATGATAAACCTCAATTTTGTATGATGTCTCACTTTTTCTTTCTTCGTCAACGTTTTCTTCAAGCTTGGCAATAGTTTGAATCGTACAAGCTTTCAAGTCGCTAATAGCGAGCGGAGCGGTAATTTCAAGATTCTTCAGACCCACAGAACGATGTGGCTTTGTAAACGTATCACTACAACCTTGGGCTGCTGCATGACCAGCACAAAGACAAATTTCGAGGAAACCCGCTCCCGGAAATAAAATTGTGTTCCCAATACTGTGATCCGGTAGATAGTTGAACTGCTTCACAGTAATGCAATTGTCAAACAAATTTACACTGCTTGGGCTTGGAACTTTCGTTCCTAAGAGAGGTGCCAAAGACCATTCTCTGTGGGGCTCCATTTCAACCCAAACTGGACGTCTAATAAATGGATAGAATGGGACACGCACCTTCTTTCTATTATAATGCTTGTCAAATCCAACCCAGTCAATAGTTCCCTCCCAATTTGACAGCCAGAGGCTTGACACACTTCTCAACAATGTTTCCCAGTTCCCTTCACTTTTTCGGATGGATGGGATGCAAGTCACTGACGAGTTCTCAATGTTTATCATTGTCAAAGCTGAAAGAATGGGATGAGGACCAATTTCGAGGAAGAAAGTACATCCTTCATTCCTCGCCGTTTTGCAAGCTTCCAGAAAATTAACCTTTTCTCTGCAGTGCTTCACCCAATAGTCCTTGTCCAGCAACGTCTCTTCATCAATTATATTCCCTTCGACGCCAGATATATATTTGCATTCCCTACCGCTTGTCTTCAATTTCTGAAGGGCAGTTGAGCAAGCAGACGCATACTGCTTCAAAATGGGCTCCATGTGCTGAGAATGGAAAGCATGGGTTGACGCCAAAACAATAGATTTTATTCCTTTTGACTCCAAAAACTTGGAAAACTTAAAAACATTTGTAGAATCCCCAGCAAGCACGGTTTGATCTGGAGAATTAAGCGCTGCGACATCGAGCCAAAAGTTTGGATTGGAGACATTGGAGTTTAAGGCTTTATAATCGTCTAATAAGTTGGATGCAATCTTTCCAGAGGTTTTCACCACCAGCATCTTTCCATGGGGTAATCTGTCAATAAGAATACTCCTTGTTGTCACGAGCGTCAACGCTGTCTCAAGATCCAGGGCACCCACCGCCACTGCAGCTGCAAATTCCCCCAAACTATGCCCAAGTACATAATCCGGTTTTACTCCCCAACTTTCCCACAGTTTCAGCAAACAGTATTCAATCACAAAAATGGAAATTTGGCTGTACAGTGTTCTGTTGATCAATTCGGCATTTGATTTTGATTGTGTTTCAAAAATTATTTGAAACAAATCAATTTCAATTGACTCGTGATGTAATAATTTCTGTAGGATTTTTTGACAATGCTCGAAGTGGGAGTGGAATATGGGGGAAGTATTGTACAGTTCCTTTGCCATTCCGTTGTATTGTGAACCTTGTCCAGGGAACAAGAAGCAAAGTTTTGACCCTGCTCCTCCTCCTCCTAAGTCTTTAGTTTTGTAACGTTTTTCTTTTATGATTGACAAAGCTTCAGTCGAATCTCCAGCGATGATGCTGGTTCGATGAGAAAATGAAGCTCTTCCAATGTTTGCGGTGTGAGCAATGTCTCCAAAATCCACTTCGGGGTCAGGTTCAAGCATGTTCTCATATTTTTTCAGTAATTCTGCTAAAGATACCTCACATTTTGCAGAAAGCTTCAGAATATGTAGTGGTCTTCTAAGTTTCCAATTAATTGCATTGCTTTCTTTGGTGGGTGGCTCTTGGACTATGAGATGACCATCTGTTCCACTTATTCCAAATGAGCTGACGCCAGCCAACCTCGGCTTGCCATATTGGTTTGTAGGCCAAGGCACAGATGAAAGAGGAATTCGTGCAGGAATATCTTCCAGATTAATTTCGGGGTTCAAACTCTCAAAGTTGAGGTGAGTGGGAATCATTTCGTTCTTCATGGAGAGGATTACCTTGATCAATCCAGCGAGTCCAGAAGCTGCTTCAGTGTGCCCAATATTTGTCTTTACTGAACCAATATAAAGTGGGTCTTTCCTTGAGCAACCTTGACCACCATAAGCTTTCGAAATAGCTGCTACTTCCATGGGATCGCCTACTGGTGTTCCAGTTCCATGAGCTTCAACAAAACTCACATCTGATGCCTTCACTCCAGCATCTTTCAGAGCTAGTTCCATAGCCAAAGCTTCACATTGAATGGTTGGCGTTCCCATGCTTCGACTCACCCCTTCTTGTACAATAGCTGAGCCTCTTATCAGCGCCCAAATATCATCCTCATCTCTCACAGCGTCTGATAACCTCTTTAGCACAATTGCGCAGCATCCTTCGGCTCTTGCAAATCCATCCGCTTTGGAATCAAATGTTCTACATTGCCCCGTTGGGGAAAGAACAATGTTTTGCTTCATCGGCTCAAAAGGGTGGATGATCAGATTAGCTCCACAAGCAAGTGCCAAATTAGTCTCCCTATTTTGAAGACTCTTACAAGCCATGTGGATCGCTGAGAGAGAAGATGAGCAAGCAGATTCCACGCCAATGCTCGGCCCGGTTGTCTGATAAAAGTGGGAGAGCCGAGCTGCGCTGACTGCGACTGAATTTCCCATGTAAATTCGATAAAAATCAAAGTCTGGTGCACGAAACGTAATTTCCTTGTAGTCGTAAATCCATGTACCCACATAAAAGCTGGCATTCGTCCCCTTCAAGCTGAATGGGTTCATTGTGGCGTCTTCTAGTGCTTCCCAAGTGACCTCATGAAGTAGTTTTTGTTGAGGATCCAGCAGCTCCGCTTCTCGAGGGCTGATGCCAAAAAACTTGTTATCAAATTCATCAATTGGAGTACTCAGAAAACCGGCACATTGGCTTCTATCTTTGGCCTGAATAAATGTTTGGTTACGCCCCCATCTGGAAGGAGGAACGGGTCTGACGGAATTCATCCCTTTGGAAAGCAGTTCCCAAAATTCATCAATATTATTTGCTCCAGGAAGGCGACAGCTCATTCCAACAACAGCAATCGGCTCTCCTGTAGCAACCTTCGGTTCAATTTCCAAGTCTAGTGACGAATTCTGCTGCAACCCAGCCAAAATGAGATGGAAAAGATAAAAAGCGTGGGATTCTAGGGCACCTGTTGTGGCATTCCCATTGAGAGGATCATTCAGCGGATGCTTATCAAGAAAATGCACGATAGTTGCATCCATTTCCAAGCTGTAAATAAAATTGTTAATAAAATTGTGATTATATTTTTTAGTATCTGTTTGCACGGGACCATTGATTTTTAAATTATAGCTTACCTATTAACAGCATCATTTTTCATATCGAGGATCACATTGTACTTGTTCTCAAAGTAACTAATATCCGTGAAATTGTTTCGAGCCCAGCTCACGAAGTTGTGTTTCTGTAAGCTTTGACCTCGAATTGCATCTTCTTTCTCAGGCACTTCCCCGTTCAAAAATGTTTTTAGTGATTTGCTGTTAGCCAAGGAAGGAACGAATCCAATTGTTGGAAAATTGACAGCTTTTCCTCCTTTGGTGTCATCTTTAGTCATTCCAAACAAAGAAAATTTGTCGAAAAGGTCATCACAGTTTCTCAAAATCTGTGGTATAAATAGAAATTATGTTCAAAGAATTGCTCAATGCATTACAGTTACAAAAAATTTATTATAATACTTTACTCACTATGCTCTCTGGTGGCAAGAAAATGCATTTTTCAAACGGTTTTAAAGTTAGCGCTTCAATCAAAGCATTTTCTGCAATTCGTTTTTCCGAACCTGAGCACAGTGGGATGACTAAATCAAAAGCTTGCAGCAATTTCTCCCTGTGAATAAAAATTAAATGATTAGAAATCATGAATTTTTAATGTTACTCTAAAACTCGAAAAATTAATCGAACCTTTTCTCACCTGAAATTTTCACTCAAACAATTTGGGACGAAAACAACTGTCTTATTTGCAGTGCAAACCCGCTTAAGGGATCCTGCCAAGACGAGCGCTAATGTTACCCATTTCTCCTCACTATAAGTGTAAGTGATCCAGGCGCGGTTGCTACCATTAGCTGTTGATTATAATTTATAATAAACTCGTTATTGATTCAATTTAATCCATACATGTCCCTTTCTGTCCTACCATTATCAATTATTGTATCCACGCATATGTATAGCAAAATTTACTTACACATTTTATTTTGTTGATATTCCAAAGTCGAGTCTCACTACTACAATAGTTTAATTTAATTCAATTCAAACAATCGATTTTTGATTTTTAAGGGCGCTATATAGAAATAGCGTTTTATTTTCAAGGTAATATGCAACAATATATTTTTATCACCTTAGTTTACTCAACAAGATTTTTTTCCACTCTCCGTTTAAATATACTTGTTATTCAACTTATCACTTGAATTACACGAAAGCTCAACGATCAATCACAAACAAGCAGCTGGAATTGTAAATACGTGGCTTATATAGCACACTTCCTAAGTAAAGCAGAACAAAGTAACAAAGGATTTTAGGTCGGAACAGAAAATTTCACAATAAATAATAAGGATGGTATGGTCATGGTCAGAAATTTATAACAAGTAATTTATAAGAGCACACAATGTCCATTTACGATGTGAAATGCTTATCTGATAGAATAAAGAAGTTGTGTGTTCTGAGTGCTAATAATAATCTACTCAATTATCAAGCTTATATAAGTCATTATATATGTGTGAATTTATATATGCAATACCTACGTATGTATACTACTATTAAAAAACGAAGCCCGAACCATATTTTTCAACGCAAAAATGATAATATAAACTGTGTAATAAATTTCAATTTTCAGAACGTGTCCATGTTCAGTAAGACAAGTTGAAGAAGTGCTTAAACAATTAAGTTTAAAATTTATCGGATAAGGGATCTCCATCGTATATGTTTTAACTAGTAATGCATGAGTGACCCATACCACACACAATGGCTTGGACTTTCGTAGTGCAGTATATTGTAAGTTATTGGTCAGGATCGGTGATCGGTGGTTGGTAGTAATAAAGGCAAGCTGAAATTCAACCTTGACATACACAATATATATATATCTACATTTGTATAAAGATGTAGAGAAATGTATTTAATTGGATAATAAAAACATACTTTATATTTTAACAACTTTTTTATGTTTATTTCATATTGCGGTGGTCATTTCATTGTGTAAGTAGGTATTGACGTATTAAAATTCTTTCCAACTTTATTGCTCCGATTGATGGCAGCGATATTGGTTTTATGAAAGAAAACATGGAAAATTAAAAATATACATTTCCGCAAATAAATAAAACAAGAGTTTGTAATTTTTGGTACTTTTTATCAGATTAGTAAATGTGAGCTTTGAGTACTGCCCCCAACTTTCAGAAAGGTGGGAAAAACACCCATTATAATCTGAAGTGGCCATTTTATCACGTCCTTGATCTAGAACAATGTTATGATATCGTTCTTAGATGCTTGCGTAACCTTATCATTTTCAACTAATCTTTCGCCAGGAGTGAGTCTGAGAGTAAATGGTTGCAATAGAGATAGGTTAGTCACGCGGAAGTACCCGAATGTTGACTGATGCAAATGTTATACAGTCCTAACCCGTGCTATATGTACGTATCTGAAAATAAGAAGGGTAGAGTTTCAGATGAATTATCTCTCAGTAAAAATCTTTGCATATTTCGTAACCAGAGCTAGTTTAGGATGTAGGTCGGATGGACATGAAGGAAAAATTTAATGAATAAACTTTATTAACGTAATAAAACGAAATCACCAGTTTTACTGGATTTTGGGCAACTTTTTGTGTGCAAGTGATATAACTTTGTATTAGATGCCTTCTCACATAGATATGTAAGTATTAGTGAGTTAGTTGTGTAGGCGTACTACAAAGCGTCTATTTTTAATTAAGCATTGCAATCTCAAGAAGTATAAAAAGCCATGCAGGAATTTTTATCTCAATCAAAAACAATAATACTCATCATGCATGGAAAATAGCATGGACGTGAGATTTAGATATATTTTTAACATTGTCTTCACTGAAGTTTATAGAACACACAAAACACAATTTATCGAACTTTTGATCACAAATATAACTCAACCATTACATCGATTGACGTCAGTGAGTGACTGTTTAATATCAGGATTTAGGCTTCCAGAATCTATGCGATTCTTCTTTTTTCTTTTAAGCGACATGTGATACACCCGCTTTTCAATCTGTTGAGGTGACACCGTTCTCAAATCATATGCCCATCCAATCCACGCAAAGAAATCGATAAAGATGGTAGATACATTTATTTTCCAACCAAATTCGCTCGTTCTGTAATCCCACGGAAAAGTGTGATGAAAATTATGCCATCCCTCACCAACTATAGTGGTATACGTTTAAAAGAAATTGAAAGTATTAAAAATGCTTGGAGTATTTTTAAGAAATCATATACATTATTGGCATAAATTTATGTAGTCTACCAGTAAGGAATGCGACGAGAGGGCTTTGTGTTGCTGAGATATTTTCGTCATAAGGCTTATCTCCCCACAAATGCGCCACTGAGTTTACACAATAAGTAAAATGCTCAGAAAACACAAATCTTCTCATATTAGATGCAAAACATTGTAAGTACGTCATATCCGGCCAAATAAATTTTTGACTTATGATAGGCAGACCCAAAAAGAAAATCAATGTGAGTGGCCAGAACCATCTGAGTGATAAAAAGTATTAATTTTGTTTAACAACGTCCTTATAATAGTTATTATTTTTAATCTAAATCATTTGGTTCTTACTTGCTTTGGAAGCGCACAACGGGATCATTATCTAAATCTGATACATCAAAACGTTTCAGCTCCTTTACCAAATCAGGATGTTTGGGGAGTATAAGCCACCCAACGTGACTGAACCAAAAACCTCGCTTTGAATTATGCGGGTCTTTATTCGTGTCTGTAAACTTATGATGAAGCCTATGATCCAAGCACCACTTTCGAATTGGAAGCTGAAATGAAATTGTTTGGCATATCATTAAAAGGATTTGGAAGGGTAAAGTAGCCTTAAATGTCCTGTGGGTCCAGTAGCGATGACATCCAATAGTAATTCCAAGTCCACCAGCGTAGCCAAAAATTAACTCTAAAGATGAAATTTTGTCTTTAGTTAAACTGAACAAAAGAATAATTAAAAAAACTGTTTGTATTTTTTTTCAAGACACAAACTAACCGAATAACCAGGTGTTAGGTACCTCACCGCAATACTCAAATGAGTAATAATAAAGAGCAAAAATGTGTGCCACTGCAAAGCATATTCTGTTAAAAATATGTTGCTCGAGACCGAATGGTCGTTCAAATGTGAGAAATTCTTCTGGCATGTTCCTCTGAAATGTATTCCAACTTACAACTATGTGATCATAGAAGTTTGTATAACCAACCACATGTTTTCGCTTCTCTTTTGATACTGACGAGATTGCGGTTTATGGTTCAGGTCTTGTTATCTACAGTAGTAGTCAAATCATTTTTAGTAAATTGGCTGCAAGTGGACTTTTCTATGATTCATACTCCCACATATTCCATATACACCTCAAGAGAAATACTTTGCTATGCTCGCGTGGTCAATAAAATTTAGTAAGAAAAGTTTTTTTCTGCATAAGTTTTGTGGTCAGCAATACCTATACAATACTTTTGAAATCGGATTTGTTGTATTGCACATTTCTCGGAATGCACCATGATGTATTTTAGTTTCTTAGTTTTTCTGGTGAAAAAATACCCACTATATTATATTACCAATTCATATTGTGAAATTGCATAAGCAACATGTAGGATACGTAATGAAAGGGGAAATGTTGTGTACAAGTGAGAGGCTCTGTATGATAAAACTATAACTACAGTTTACTTTTTTATCTTATCTAACCTTTATTTATGAAATCGTGTCTAATTAGCTGTTATCATCCGATGTGAGAATCAAGGCTACGATTTATCATGTTGTTGCAAAGCCATTTGAACAAGAAACCTAGAAAATACACTTCTTGTAATATGTAATATGCATTAGGTGTCATTATATCCTATTAAATTTGTTCGTACAAGAAACTGCTTTTCAATCATTTATCTATGTCGTGGTCTCGGGAGTTACGCTAATTAGTTTAATCTGAGACCAATAACATATATTTTTCTTCAGAAACCCAAGCTGTTGTAGGGAAATTGAATTGAATCGATGACCTACTAACGTTATTTATGTCCTAAGTAACTTTTTACTGAAATTATAAAATTTGTGTTTATTTAATTGTACGCATGCAATTTCTTCCTTATAACTCTTGCCAAAACTATTGATCCCGCGTTTCTGTAAATTGGAATTTACAACCTTTACAATTGTTGCCTTGGATTGAGCACGGGTTTTGTATACAGTGGTTTTGACAGTGTAGATGTGTAAAATAAAAAGATTAAAACTAGACTAAGGCAAAAAGGTGCCAATGGAAAGAAGAGATGCACCTGAAAGTAGAAAATAATTTTTACTTCAGTCTCTGATCGTATCAGAAATTTAAGAAATGTGCAATATAATGAAGTATAGTATATGTTAAAAGTAATAACATATTCGCATGCACACTTGATTAGAATCTGAGTATGTGTATGACGCTTGACTTATAACATTTAAACCCCCTGATTTGAAATTAAATGCAATAATGTTTAACTTTACTGCATTGATAATTGCTGGCTGGAGTATTGCTACGATCAGAGACGGAAGTAAAAATTATTTTTTACTTTTATGCGCATCTCTTCTTTCCATTACCTTTTTGCCTTAGTCTAGTTTAAAATTAATATCAAGGAGGAATACCCAAATTATTATAATACAAAAATAAGTTAAATTTGATACTGTCTATAGTATTACACAAAAATTACAGGTATTTTTGAAAACTCACAAAACATTGTGGTTCAAATACATTCAAACAATTTAGCAGAATCACAAATTGGAATGTAGAATAATTGTATTTCAGTTTTGTTGAGAATTACTTATTAAGAATACTTCTAATTTATTTGGAATGTATGTAATAGGAAGAACACGATACTTTTGGGGTTAATTGAATATGTGATGTTATTTGTTACAATCCATTTCTACCCCTGAAACTGTAATAACAAAGCTTCCGAATGACTTGGAAGCTGCGCAACATAACCACCCGTTGGTGTGTTAACGGCAGGTGCCCCGTAACTTCCTTGAGCTGGTTTCACTGCAGGCGCTCCATATGTTCCACTCACAGGCTTGGAAGCTGGGGGACCGTAATTTGTTTGTGATGGTGGAGCCCCATAGTTAGGTTTGGATGGAGGAGCTCCATAATTTGTATTACTTGGTGGAGGTCCATAACTCCCTTGGTTAGAACCAGAGCTAGAGCCAGATGAGCTACCTCCTTTCAAGAAGTAAACAACTGGTTTGTTTTGAGTGCCAGGTGTCTGTTGAATATTTGGGTTGATGGTGTGAGTTGCTTGTTGAGGCAACACGTAAATCTTGGTTCGATCTCCTTCACCCCCACCAGCAACAATTTCGACGTTGTGATGATAACGTGCTGTTGGTGGCTGGATAAAAACAGTTTGTCCTGAACCAGATTGCCCCGGAATACTCACTCTGTGGTTTCTGCTCTCGGATATCTCTCCAGATCCTCGCTTGCAATAGACCCGTGTTCCACCAACAACTTGGCCTTCAGCATTATAACCATTGCAAAGCCTATTGAAGAGGTTAAGAGCTTCAGCTTCTTCACTTGGACTCAGGGTACCTACTCCTGCGTAGGCTATGCTGAGGGCTGATGCAAAAATCTGAAAATAAAATAAAAATAAGTGTTTTCAATTGTGAATAAATCTTTAGGGAGAAATGTAACGGGATTTTAAGTTACCAAGAGGGTCTTCATTTTTATGAATGTTGGAATATTCAGAAGGTAACTTCTTTACTGTCTCGCAAAGGTCGAGGATAGAATGATGATGATTGTCTCGTTGACCGTGCCTTATAAAGGAACGACCGCTCTTCGTTGTCCTGTTTATTTGTCATTATCTACGTAATTATAACAATTTTTGTTGTTATTTTTCATAAATTCTTAGAAATATCAAGATATCAAGATGTGCAAATATTATGAGCAATTTGTAAATATTACGAAAACTGGCAAGGAAGATGAGGTGACATGCTCTCCTTTCAAAACGATCAAAAGATCATAATCATTACATTATGATGTGTTATTAATCTACTTATTATGATCCAATTTTAATAGTGTTGAAGGAATGCATGACACGAGTTATATACTCATCGATGGGAGATGGGATGCACATGTGCAGACTGGTGCTGTTCAAGTTCAATGCCTAAATATATCATTACATATCAAATAAGTGTCACTATGAACATTATCGTGATTGTTGATTGTAAATGGACGTACCTTTTTGCGTGATTGATGGTTCAATATGAATATTTATTACATACGGCATCTTCTTCAGCTCGCGCATATTTATCGCAAGATTTCATCAAAGCTATTTGTCATTTCATTAAATATTGCATGATAATAAGTAATAATGCATCTACCAATCACGTTTATTGACCCCTCCAAAATCAACTTATTGAATACTGTAATTAAGTAATTTAGATCGCACAGAAGAGTAATTACTATTCACCCTTTTGATCAATTACCATTTAGATTGAAAGCGTTGAGCACGTCAACAAATACCATCAATTAATACTTTTTATTCTTTTATCAAAGTAATCTCTCGAAAATCTTAGCTGTCAAATTTTATATTGCAGGTACGAGGTTTTTAGTATGCCTTGCTTTTTATTTCTGTTGGAAAGGAAAAACTGCTTACATGATGAATCATATCTAAGAATGCTAAATAATATATATTATATTTTGTTCGATTCAAATATGTAGGATAAAAACCCCGAAACCTGAATTCAGTATTTTCAAGGAAGTTTTTGTTTTGGAATTCTTTGTTATTATTGATGGTACTATATGGTTTGAAGCTGTAATTAAAAAGATAATCACATATATATACCTTTCCCGTTTCTAACAAGTATTTAAAAAAAAGTATGCTGTTAGTCTCAAAAAGGCTAGTAAGTCTTGAACATGTTTACAAGAAATTTGTATAATTCAAACATGAAAAACATGACCTAAAATTTGGCAGAATAATGAACCTAAACGGCAGGAGATGTATGTACTCAACTCACTTTAAGCCTTAAAGTTTAAGGTTGATTTGTCAAGTGATCTACAGGCATGTTTGAATGTATGTGGAAAAAAATGTTAATATGATTTTCGAAACATAACTACGCAAAATGCTTAACAACAAAGTTGTTTAAACGACCACGCACTTTCGAAGTAAGTATTGCCAAGTGTATTCTTACTACTCAAAGCTCTCTATTCGTATTATACGACATATTACTCAAGTCACGACGATTTGTATGATGCCCATATAATAGCGCTGGCTCAAAACATGCGGAATGTACGCTTAATTTCATAGTAGAATGCTATGCTTGTGATCACAAGGAGTTGTAAACGCATAATAAATGCTGACTGCTAGATGTACATAATTACGGACTCGAAATTTAAAATTTTCGTGCTAAGGTTTTTTGTACCTAATTTTACAGGTACTAATGTATCACATGTACAGTAGTACTGTACTGACCAAATTCTATTTAAAATGATTTAATTACTAAATCACCATCATTCATCAAAATCAACTAATGAAATTAATCTCTGGAGATGCAGATGCTCGCAAAAACTTCATGGAGATAGAATATTTATATATGCACATATATTTGTATACCACTTCAATTTAGGCGCGCTTGCATTTGGCGTAAACAAATTTTAAAGCGCATACCAGATTAAAGGCTGAAAAATATCCCATGGGACCCCGTAATCAGTAGTGCCTATGCGCCTAACCCGTCGACTAGATGGTAAATGATCCATATTTAGAGGCCTCTCGTCCGAAAGACGGACAGACACAGGAACTCTGAATTGTAAACTACATCGTATACGTTTTCAATCAAAGCCTTTTGGTGAAAAAGTCTAAAGTACTTAGGTACTATAAAAAAAATATGAAAGTATTTACCAAACATACAAATAATTTAGGCATTACAAACACTACGCAACCTACAAAAATCTTTGCTGTTAGGTACTTTGACCTTTTTTGTCGACCAGAATTCCTACGTAAATACGTACGTCAATGCGTACATATCAATCAGTTGAAGTTGATGAAGTGCTTTTCAGCTAACTTGTTTAAATACGATTACTAACTCAAGCGGTTTCAAAATTTAGACTGGGAAAATTTTTTTACCAATTCAAAATATAACATTCATTAACTGTTTCGGAAAGAAAAATAAGTATTTACAAAAATGCTCATTACGTGTTTAATGGAATTGGCAATAATTTGCCGAATGCGTTTCCAAAAATATTTTTGTCTGACCTTGTATACTGACTGGGATTCCAGTTTGAAAGGATTTACTGAAGTTCATCCATTTTTTCGTTGGAATGCTAAACTTATCACATACATTGGAACCCTATATCCAATCATTCTTGCTACCTATTCGTACACCAAACTAATTGGTGATCCAGATACGGACGACAGTTCAAATACCACCCGCCTGTCTCCATCAGAATTTGGTACCAACATAATGGGTTGGGTCCTCGCTTGTTTCATTGGAATGATTGCAGTTGTGGCTTATAGGATTATTGCCTACCATGAAAATATCCGGTTCATTCTTAACCAAATGATAAGATATTCTCATTACATTGAAGACATGATGATTCAACGACGGCTACGAATGTCCAAGGACCAACGGAAACGCATGAAGGAAGCGGAAATAATATGGGTTTTAATGGCACTTTTAACAACTATACTTCCAATCTGTTATGGAGGTTTCTTTTGCAACATGAGTGAGCCAGTTCACAATCTTTTCAAGGATTGGCTGGAACTCGATGTGAAGGCACAAATAAGTCACATTCCTATAATATTCCTATTCATCTGGGCAGCTGAGAATGGGGCAGGTGCGGTGTTCTTATTTGTATCTCTTCCACTTATGTACATGTGGTCAGCTTTGATTTGCATCTCTTCCCTCGTGCCCCAGAACGTAAGGCTTCAAGTTAAACAGATGCCACCTGGAACTTCGTCAAAAAATATTGTGCGGTATTTTATTCAGACAAACGGATTTGGAGAGATGGATGATGAAGAGGTCCTCTTGATGTATAGAACGCAGCAAGTACTAAATGTTCTGATGAACGAAATTGTTGCTTCGATTCTCATTTCATTTCACCAAGTTGGATGTATGGTAATTTTAGTTGGGTTAACCTTCTTGCTGATCACTCAGCCTGGGGTTTTATTTGCAGGGGGATTGATGGTTATTGGGTTATGTGTTGGAATATTGTTTACAATTTTACTGATAGTTTATATGGAGTGCCATAAGTTGGGAGAAATCGTGGATGTTTCCGTGTTGTTTGTAAGAACAAGCAAGAATCTTACTGTGAGACGGTCATTATTCAGAAAATTTGTAGTAAGTTGTCCAAAAATTACGCTGAAAGCAGCCCACCCATTTTATACGATGAGCAAGGGTACTTTTGGTGAGTTTTTTGTACAATTCTTGGACTTTCTTACGTCGTTGTTAGTTAGTCGAACCTAAACTTTAATAGGTAAATTTTTGGACGGAATCTGCTGGTTAAAATACACTTCATCCGTAGAAATCTACGATGGCAGAAATCATTCCAGGTAATTGGACTGTCCTTATTATCTACTGAAAGCGTTGAAAACGCGTACTTCAGTAGATTATGAGATCAGTTTCACGTCTGTCTGTCTGTCTGTCTGTCTGTCTGTCTGTCTGTCTGTCTG